>DF237357.1:0-83804 GCA_000708835.1 Klebsormidium nitens | reverse complement strand
GAGGAACGAACAGCTTGATAATGTAGACCTCTTGGACTGACTCTTATACTTGTTTCGTTGCATCAATGAACAAAAGAAGTTGTTGTCACGGTGACGCTATTGCACTTCTGCCTGCCAGTGCTTAGAGGACAGAGCGAGTTGCAAAAGTGGTCTTCGCTACTCAAAAACCCCTACCTGTTGGATCTACCGATATTGGGCACGCCGGATATGTTTCACCGGTAAGAACATCCCCGTTTGCGTCGTAGCTACATTCGTAGAAACTCAGACGTGTTCCGAAGGAGCACACAACCGTGAGGAGAGGGAAAGCCGGGTTTAGGGACGTGGACGGGCACCCTCCGACGGCTGGAATGAAGAAGGGGAAAACGCAAGAAGATGTTCATGATCAGCAGTGGACGCGTGAGATTGGACTTTAAGGATCCTCAGATATTATAGAGCGCCGCATAACATTATGGGATGTTGAATCACATCAGTCTAGCGTGTTCAGCACTGCGTCAGATCACTTCGGTCAATCGTGATCCTTCTCCCAAATGGAATTAATATTAGCTCACTGTGGGACAGGTTTCATGACAATATGGAGAATCTAAGACAATCCTGGACCTTTCGATGATCTTAAGCTGATAGTAGGATTTGCCAGACTTCGGAAAAAGCAGGGTTGGGAAGTTTATTTTTTTGAACACCTTGAGAAAAAAGGACACCTGTATATAGTATTGATACGTGCACAGGCAGCAAATTGACCTTTGCAAGCATCCGCATGATCGAAACGATCAAGATATTGCACCTTCCACGCATCTCTGGCCTTCAGTACAGTCTCAAATTGCCCTCCCCCTGAAAAGTGGATTACTTACAGGCATACTGCGCAGACGCCCCCCGCACGGCCCCCAGCAAGGTCAGCAGTGCCAGAAGCATTCCCACCAAAGTGGGCACCGGAACCGCCCCTGCCATAGTCACTTCCGCTGATTGAGATGTACTATTGCCGAGACCTGCCTGAAAAGAGTCACGCGCTGCTACCTTTTCACGCCTTGACAGGTTCCTTTTTGAAGTGTCCCTCCGTCTGCCTATCTTTTTGAGAGGGAAGAGACTGCGTCCAAGAGAGATAAGCTCGAAGTCTTTTTTCCATCCCAACGCCCTTTATACCGATGCATTGCAAGCCGCCTTGAGCCAGCTTAGCTGCACTGGAACGAGCTAGTCCGTAAGCCGTTGCGACATTGCCAAGCTGACACATGGTAGAAAGAAGTGCGCGCAAAGAGTACGAGAGACTGTCCCGTCGCAAAAGGAGCTTTCTCCTCATTGGCCATCTCTGGGTGAGCCTCGTATTGAAAATTCGGCCCGCACCCCGGGAAGCGTCGAGGATAGGGCCGAGGATGTCGCCCCAGGAGAGCGCCGAGGATGATAACGCCGGGAAAAGCATCGGGGATGACAAATAGCGTAGCGCCAAGGGATATTAGCACCTACGATAGCCGCTGCTGAGCGCCTAAGAGAATATAGGGAGTGCTCCGAGGATCGCGTCGATCAAAGCGCCCAGGGATCGCGTGCCGAGCGCCGAGGAACAAAGACGGCGCTCTACGGCCGACCCATTCCGCTCTTCCGCCGCTTATCATGCCCATCCTTCCGCTCCTTGTTGGGGTAGAAAGGATCTCGATGTATTCCGCTGGCGTTGCTGCACTCCGGCCGGGGCCTCCACCAGACGTCCTGATGGGCCGACTCGTAACGAGGAGCGGATTGTGCCGTGCCGCCCCATTTTGGTCCGATGTCTTTAAGGAGTTGCTGCTTTTAATGAAAGCTTTTGGCCACGCGCTGTTCCACGGGTTCTCAACCGGACGCTCAACCGGCTGGGGTCAGCCTAGCTAACGGCCTCCTTTCCGGATTTAAAGGCACCGGGCCCGCTCCTAGCGCGCGATCTAGCTGCTGCAGCGCTCACGATTGGTCATTCGCTGCACGGCGGGCCATCCAGGCCTTTCCGTTGCGCACAAACCTCAGCCAATCCGTTCCACTAATCCGCAGGCCATTCCGGTCAGGACTCGGGGGGTTTAGCTGCGGCGCGCCCTGGTCACCCACTCTCCGCCCGCCCACCCGTTCTGTTGCGCGAGCTTCAGCCAAAGTGTTACGCAAGGTCTCGACCCGTTCCGCTGGCAGTGAAGAGTTTCCAAGACGAGGAAGAGCGCCTAGCGCCAGCCCGGCTGGTGTTCTGCTCTGACTGGACGCCTTTGTTGAAGCCAAGCAGAATCAGTATGCTGAGAAGCCACTTGACAGCCAAAAAGCGGCGGATCGAAGTGGGTGAGCTTGGCGGGGACGTGCGGTTGCTGCGGAGGACGTACACACGTGGCCCGCATCTCACGAACAATATTTGCGGGCGGTACAGAATTGCGCGGTCCGCCTTTGAGCGACGACAGAATCTGAGCACCGACGCAAGCGCGTTGGGCAAGCCGAACCTTATGCAAGCCGCGAGCAGACGCTACGCGTGCAAGAAGTTTTCAGTTTGCGCCGGGATCGCGGGCTCTGGCCGCGTCGTGGAGCGACGATTGGCGTGCCATTATTAAGTCAACGGGGGTTGAAGGCAGCCACGCGGCTTGAGATATAACGAGAGAGCTGATGAAGAAATCTGGATCCAGATTACAACGAGAGGGTACGTGAGAGAATGGATTTAACACTGAAAGTTGGGATTGAGCCATTTGCGGCACAAATCGATATCGACCGATCGCAGTACTACGGTCTGAACGCGTTATTCACCTTGATTGCTAGGAGGCCCAAATCCTGAGACTTGCGCACCTACTCAAATCCTGGTCACTCATTATGTCGCTTTCACTGTTGAAGTGTTTTCACGTGGTTGCTCTGCCTTAAACTTCGTAACTGCAGATTTTTCGAAACCAGTCTGGAGCATCCGTTCCCCAACTCCAAGCTCCCTTAATTGCTTCCACATTCTCTCGGGCGTCACGCTTCTGTTCATGTATGCTACTCGACAGCAGTAATTCGTTCTCACTGTCACTCCACGCATTCCCTAACAGCCGCTGGTCGCATTCGGCTTAGTGCCGCAGTTGGGCAGGCACGTGCCGTTGAATCCTGGCGGGGGAGGGGCGCCGCCACAGCCGCCGGCGCAGTTGTAGCCGGCGGAGCAGTTCCGGTCGGAGTTGCAGCCAGTGAGACAGCTGGCACAGGTCACGATTGCGTGGCAGACGGTCGAAGTATCTGGCAGATTGTGGATAGATGATCTTGAGTTGGAATGTTTCTGGCAAACATTTTCATGTCGTTCAGGTCAGAAAAGTCAACCGAGACGGAAGTTGAGGTTTGTCTCCAAGTACTGATCTATGTGCCCTTAATAGAAGCACTTTGATTGTGACCAAGCATGCAGTGTGCAGGTTTACTTACGGATCTTTGACTAGTATCACGCAAAACTATTATGACTGCGATTGCCCAACGCTGAACATCAATTTCCCTGGTAAGGTTTCAAGTGATATGAAAAGTAAGGCACTTGAGCTGATCACTTGAGCGCAGGGAACGTCGCGGTGCGGCACTGAGGACGACTTTTGGGTATTACGAGAGCTGCGCGAGCATATCAACTTCAGGTTTGGAGTTCTGGATAATACTTTTGCCTCGGCTCTTAGGATGTCAACATAACTTCCGTCAGCGGATGAGCTCGAGAACAACTCTCCATCTGGTTGCGACTTGTTGATCGACATCTTGTATGTCAGACGAGTTTTTGATGCGGAATTGAGAGATTGATGCCTACCGGGCAGAGTGCGGCCCACGTAACCGCCGCAAACGCAGTCCTGTGCAGGGCATGCGTCGCTGCTTCTGTTTCCCAACGTACATGCTTGAAGAGGGGCGGCAGCAGGCGGGGGTGGAAAGGGTATGAGAGCGTCTGCAGCAAAGATCTCACTGGGTCTTGAATCGTTATATGGTCACGCTCTTGTGTATTGTCTTGTTAAAAGAACGAGTCGTTCGTTTCAGTCGACTTGGGCCGTTTAGCTGCAGGCTGTATATATTTCCATCAACTATGCTCTTGTCAGACTGATGAGAGAACAGCGAACAATTTGTTCGAGAAGACGGTTCTTGAAAAGGCGTTCCGTGCGAAATCTGATCTGACCACTCATGTGCAGCTGCTACTGTCTATGTATCAGAAATGTTGAAGTAACATGGAAATTCAGGAACCTCGTAATGGTAGTGGCGCGGTTCCGTCCACATTTGGACCGATCAGGAGATCTACCTTTGCAGATCAAGCGTATGGTTCTCATTGTAAAACTTCAGACGCAAGCCACAGCGAAACCGGGAGTCAATTCCCAGACAGACGAAGCCTGCGTCCGTTTCTGGAAGTCGAGACGAGATGCAGCGTTCGAATTCTTCGATTACGTCCGTATATATCCCAAGTAGTTTTAAGCAGTTTCGCTCACCGGGACAGTTGGGGAAGTTGCCAGCTTGAGGGGTCACTTGCCCACTTGAGACGTTGTTGACTACGGACGTGAGGACGTAGGCACAATTGGTGTATGAAGTGTTCATGTAATTGTAGATGCAAGCAGCATATCGCACTGCAACCTTATTGAGGGCGGAGTAGTACCCATACACCGGACACGCATTTCCGATGAGATTCGGATTCATCCTCGGCCTGCCTGCAATTGTCACCAAAAAAGCGGCGGGATCACGCTCGTGCCTCGCAAAAGTAAGCAGAAATATTGTGCAGATTGTTACAGGATTCAGAACCTTTAGTCAGCTTGTTGACAAGGCTGAAGGGAAATGATATGAAGCTTTTTGACGTTAGACGCACTTTAAATGTGTCTTTGCGCGAAAATATGAAGATATTGTCATTGAAGTGATAATCATCAGGTTGACTAGTCGTCTACTTCAATAAGGCAAAGCGAGGCACAAAACAAGCCTCCGTGGTTCAAAGTATTACCTGTGGGACCAACTTGGACGGCTGGGCATGATCTCGGATCCGATATTGGAATTCCGCTCGTGTCGTATGTACAGTACATTGGAGGTTCATCGTAGCCGCACACGACACTGGTCAGGTTGGCTTGCAGCGACTTATCCGTGGATGGACAGCTTCCGATCGCTGGACCAAAGACAAAATGAGATGTCGACGAGGAACATGTTAGAGATTTGATGTCCGAGATCGGGTTTTTGAGGAGCCTCAAGATATTGTCGCCTAGAGGATTGGCTCATATCATTCTTGATTGTTGAGCACGTCGTCGAGCCAGGTGGGTCAAGCTTGACAGCACTGGTTCGTGCCAATTTTCGTGCATTTTTGTGCCAATTTTCGTGCCAATTTTCGTGCAAGTTTTCACAGATCCTGCAAAACCGTACAAGAGCTTGCTGCTGCAGCTTAAGATGCCCACACAATCCAGATTGTGCATAGACAGCAGTTTCACAAGGGGGGAGAGGGTTCCGGAAACAAAGTGCACGCTATCAATTGGAGAATGAAAGCAACGGGGGCATTGACTGCGCTGAAAGTCTACAAAGCCTCGAGCTAGGCAGGTCCGTAATTGATCTATGATTCTTGGATGCTGCTCGTTCCTATGAAGGCATCGGGAAATCTTCTTTGCCTGCCTAAAGGGACGAGTCTCTCGCCCTGTAGAGGAAAGCAAACCAACATATATACGGATTGGGAGCTAAGCGTTACGGAAAGTCGGCTGAAACTTTTGGAGACAACAATCAAAGCGTGTGTCTGTCTCACCATTCGATGCATATGGCGTAGTCGGACCAACAGAAATGGGAAACCCAATTTGACCAGACAGTCGGCTGAAACTAATCGGAATTAAGCTCAAGGCGTGTGTTCGCCTTACGATTCGATGGCGTGGGGGTAGGAGTGGGCAAAAGGGTAGGAAGAGCGGGCTGTGGCACGGGTACAAGAGCGCCTGCAATACCGAGATCAGGTGATGAAACTTATGGGCTCATTGCGGGTTTCCGTCCAAAGGGAGTACGCAAAGGTCAAAGACCCCTTCTTCTGGCTGTAGCTTTGTCAAATATATTCTAAGTAGACCTGGTCAAGGCCCACACTAAAATAATCTGAATCATCAGCAGATTGAACCACTTAACCCCCCACTAATCATTGGGAAAATTAGGCCGACACGTGTCGACAATTCTTTCGCATGTGCCATTCAAGAAAGCCGCGTCTGGCCCGAGGCGACATTCCTTATTACCGAAACCAGTCAGATGTTTTTGACGCTTCGAAGCACAGGGAAACCCGCAATCAATTGATACTTTTTGCTCGGTACATCGTATGTCTTCCAAACAGACTGGGTGACGTAATTATCTTCGAAGCCGCTTTTCCGCTTGGACGCTGCGTCTGACACGTGTCCAATCAAAACACGCAGCGATTTGCGAAGCAGAATGGGTGCGCTGCATCCTTTCTCATTCAAATCTTGAAACAATGATGGCTCTTCGTCTGCGATTTTAGCCTGGGCGTCGTCAAGATACGCTTTTCGGTTCCTAGTAATCCAACAAGCCATCGCAGACCCGGCAATGAGGTAGTCTAAGAATCGTCCAATATATTTAGAAATGGGCGGCAGCGCTGTACTGCTCTTTATCTGGCACTGCCAGGTCTGGACTATTACAGTCGACTCACCGGGACAGCCGCCAATAGTGACAGTTTGGCCGCTCGGTGAGACCCCCATTTGCGGAATGTGCTGTCCAGAGCGAGAGTTGTAGTAACAGAATTCCCTTATGGTATAGAAGTTGTAGACGCAGGCGATACCCTGGATTGGGTATGGAGTCGAGCCCACATACGCTACAGACGGACACGCGTTCCTCACGATTCTCAGATTGCCTGCGAGAGTCACCGAATGTTGACAAGAACAACCACGTCTTTCGTTTGCAGTGGACGGCAAAACTTGTAAACATACCGTCGCTAGAAGTGATCTAGAAAGAAAAGAAGTGCCTGGATATGTGGAGCCTGTTGGACCGACTCAGACGTCCTTCGATGCATAACTACGCAGGATTTTGTCATGGTGATTATGGTGCAGTTTCTCCCGCTTCAATGGTAAAGCAAACTAACGTCGAAGCGAGCATCATTTGTTTGAGAACAGTACCTGATGTATCAACCGCATATGGGCATTGTGGATCGGTTGGATCCCCGTTTGTGTCATAGAAACAGTTGTCGTTGTTTGGAGGTGTGCCGAAGCGGCACCCAACCTGGAAGAGAATGGATTCCCGGACCCCTATTGAGGCCCCCGTGGATGGGCACCCTCCAACGGCTGGATCAAAGACAACAAAAACGGAGAGGAACTTTTTCAAAGATTGGATGTTTGAGAAATTGATTTCAAGGACCTTCACAAATACACCTTCTCCCAAACAACCTGCCAATTTCGGTGTCATCTACTTTCAACACTTTCACTCAGCAACAGACCGACTAAGTGACCACTAAGATTTTCACTGAAATTGGCAGTTTGCTTAGAAGAAGCTGTGTTGTCATCATAGGGCGCCTTAATTTACGACTGGCCAAAGTCATGATTGAGCACGGCGTCGAAGTATGTGGGTCAGCTCGACCCTTCTCCCATGAGAACTCCTCATCAAACCGGTTTCCTTGATTGAGAAGCAACTGCTGGACAAGCTTGAACCTTTGAACGGGTATTTTTGAGATAGCATCCCTTGCCAAACGGTCCAAAGATCGAATGAGTCTCTGGCTAGCTTAATATCTGCAAGCAAGACGCACTTTTTCTAAGTACGATTAAGTTCTTCCGAGTACAATCTGCAGGCTATGTATCATTCGAGAGATGAAGCAACGGGAAGTGAGGCGACGCAATACCACAAAGCATACGGTGGTTTCTGGGGTGGGTCTCATGACTCTTGGATGCATTACTATCTTAGACACAATCATAGAGCGGTCACTGATATCAAAACACTCCAAACATTGCGCTCTTAAAATTGAATCCAACCTCGTGTACGGCCTCAAAGTTCCCTCTTGTCGGAAAACATATCACATACATGCATAAGTCTGCGCAGACGCTCCCCCCGCAGCTCCCAGAATGGCCAGGAGTGCCAGCAGCATGCCGAGCGTAGTGGGCACCGGAACCGCCGCTGCCATAGTCACGTCAGCTGCTTGAGAGGAGTCGACGAGACCTTCACCTGGCTTGAAGAGATTCCGCGCTGCTGCTTTGCACGGCCTTAGGGTTCCTATTTTCTTTGAGGCTTCGTCTTGAAGTGCCGTCCCGTTGCTAGCTCTGCTTTTGAGGGAGAAGGGGTTTCTATGAAAAGAATCTTGCGGTCCGTTCTCTTGATACCAACGCCCTTAAGAGTGAAAGGTCGCAAGCCCTACATTATTATCAGCCAGCTTAGCACCGGAGCAAGCCTGTAAGCAGGTTTGATGAAGCCAAGCTGACTCGGTGACTCAGCTGACTCACGCAGGAGCACATGCGTCCTTCCCTGGTAGGCGCTAGTGAGACGCACAACGGACGAGACACTGTCCCAACTCTTGGAGCAGCCTTCCTACCTCGGAAGCCACCATGAAATTAGTTTTGAGTCCAGATGACCGGCCCGCACCTCGGCGAGCGTCGAGGATAGGGGCGAGGATACTGTGGACTAGAGTAGCGCCGAGGATAGCTTGGAGATCAGCGACTAGGATGGGTTGGAATCCAGCGCCAATGATACTTTGAAAGAGAGGCCCCGGGACTCGGGCCCTCGGGCCGAGGATACTTTGGCAATTAGCGCCAAGGAGAGTTGGATCAAGTTTAGGCCCAGAATAGCGCCTAGGAGAGAGTCGAGATTCAGGGGGCCGAGGACATGACTCTGAGATTAGCGCCAAGGAAACTCTGGAAGAGGCGCCAAGGATAGCGCCTACCTAGAATAGGGTTGAATAGGGCGTCCAAGAAAAGTTTCCTCAGCTAGCTGCGAGGATAGGGCCGAGGATAGCGGCAAGGATTGCTTTGATACGAGCGCCAACGTCGGCCGCTGAGCTCTAATAGGGCGTCGAGGATAGAGCGCCGAGCGCCGGGGATAGAAGTCGGCCCTTTACGGCCAAGCCGTTCCTCCGCTTGGCATGCCCATCGTTCCACTCTAGTTGGAGTGGAAAGGATCCGGCAGATCTATTCCGCGGGCGTTTCTGAACTCCGGCTGGGCTTTTAGACCAGACGCCTTGATGGAAGAATCTGTACGTTACCAGATTGTTCAGCGCCAATACATTCCAGTCCTTAATGAGTGGCTGTGTTCCAATGAAAGCTGGCGGCCACGGACCATTCCACAGATTCTCAACCGGACCCAGTCTCAAGCGACCCAACAATAGCCAACGGCCTCCTTCCATCTTCAATAGAACCGGGCCCGGTTCTGCTGCAGCGCTTCTTGGTCGGTCATTCCGCTGCACCTCGGGCCACCCGGGCCAATCCGTTGCGCGGAAAACCTCAGCCAGTCCGTTGCGCGAAGTCGCAGGCCATTCCGGTTCCGAACCGGGGCCGATTAAGTTGCGACGCGTCCCGGGCGGCCATTCAGCTGCACGCACCCCCTGAGCACGCCGGTCCGTTGCGCGCGAGCCTGAACCGAGCTGTTCCGCTAGCTCGCGGCCCGTTCCGGATGGCAATGGATGGTCACGGTACACGGAAGAGCGTCTGGCGCTAGCCCGGTTGGTTGGTTGTTCCGCTCGCCTAGCAGAAGTCAAGCAGATCAAGTCAAGCAGAAGCCGATAAACTAGAGCGACTTTGACAGCCAAAAGACGGCGGATCGAGTGGGTGAGCTTGGCGGGGTGCGGCTGCTGCGCTGGACGAGGACACGTGGTGCGCCTCCCACAACCTTTCCTCGCGGGCGCTAGAAGTTGGCGCGCTTCTGTTTTGGAAGACGGCAAGATTCCGGCGGAATTACTTCCGGTAGATTGAGCGGCGACGCCCGCGCGTTGCGCGATGCGATCCAGCTGCTAGGCTTACGAAAAGCTGTGTTTTCAAGCGCGCCAGGATCGCGAGAGTCTGGCCGCGTCTTAGGAGCGACAATAATGACGATCTTTCAAGACAACTACGCGGCTTTATGAAGTTCCGGGTTGCCAAGATGACGAAAGACCTGATGGCAAAGGTGGGCGACCCAGGTTACGACTTGAATGATATGAGGAGACGTGAGAAACTGGAGTTCACAAAACTAAAGTTGGGCGCAGGCTGTTCTCGGCCGAGGCGTTGAAGCGGTTATTATCGTAAGCAGGAGCGGAACGAGACAATCGAGATTAGTGGCCAAGTGCAAGCTGACTTCGCAGACGCGTTGAAGCGGCAGCACAGCGTGCTTGAGACCTTGCTGCGGTGAGAAATTAGGGGACGGAGGGAAGATGCGGGGCGCTTTAATGTCTTGCGCGTCGACGCTTGTCTTCTGATTCAAAGGTACTTTGATTCTTGACCGTTCTACCTGATGATGGTGGTATTAAGCGGCGTCCCTGAAATCAAATGTGAGACGCCTCAAGCTCACCGAGGGCCGCGACCAGTATGATGGTCGACTTATGGATCATTGATATTGCGATCGGCATTATAGATACTTTGCAAGTACATGTGCACGATGCAATTTGGCCACGCTTGTCCACTGTGCACTTTCCGCTGGATTTTACATACAAAAGACATCTTCCATGATTCGAACATTCAGCCATCCACAGAACAGCCACATGAAGCGACGTATGTACATTCAGATCTTGACGCTGTTTACTAGAGGTGAACAATGAATGACTTCCTAGAAGCAATACAGTACTGGTCCGGCGCAACTAAAGCCCCAAATCGGATTGACGTGTCTCGGCGAACTCGTAGTTTATCGTTTTGTTTCTTCCGCACAACATTTAGTAAAGTTCATGCAGTGGCTCCGTCTCACGCAAGCCCAGCTCTTAATGTCGCTGCCCTTAAATTTAACAGCCGTTAGTAGCATTCGGCTTGGTACCACAATTGGGCAGGCATATGCCCTTGAAACCTTGCATCATCACAGACGTCGGGGGAGGAGCGCCGCGACAGCCGTCAGCGCAAATGTAGCCGGCGGAACAGTTCCGGTCGGTGTTGCAGCCAGTGAGACAGCTGGCGCATGTTACGTTTGCCTGGCAGACGGACGTCGGACCTGGCAGAGTATACAGATCAGTTGATTAAGGAGACTTTTGATACATGCCGACCTTTCTGGCAGAAAACTGTCAAAACTCAAGAGCTCTAACCTTCGGAGCTCTTGTGTGAGCAATCAGGATCTTCGTCACGTCTTAGTATTCCCGGGGCTGGATTCTGAGTTGGAGATAAGCTTCCTTGAGAGAACACACTGCCCACGGAAACCGGGGTGAGGTTAATTCCAGAGTTAGGGTTCGGCCGGATGGCGACCATACAATCTGAGTTTGACAGGAATCCAGTCAACCCCAACTACTGGTAGCAATTATACGTATAACCTTGCTCCAACGTACGGGCTCCAAGAGAAGTGCCCATCGCACTGCGAACCACGTCTCATCTTCTTGGAGTGATACATGTAAACCTTGTAATCCGTCAACGCAAATCTCTCGTTTCGCAATGCATGGATGAAATTTGCTTTGTCTGCTAAGGGACGAGGCTCTCACCAAGTGGAGGAAGGTGAACCAACAAAGCTTATGGGCACTGAGCTTCACCAGACAGTCCGCTCAAACAAAAGGGAAAGGAAAACAAAACGTGTATGCGCCTTACCATTCGGTGGCGTGGGGGTAGGAGTGGGCAAACTGAAAGGAAGATTGTCGACCGTAAGGGAGAAAGTGGGCGAAGGGAGGGAAGAGCGGGGACCGTCAGTGGGGTAGAGGGCGGCACAGAAGGAAAAGGGGGGACCGTAGAGGGGCCAGTTGGAACAGGGGAGGGTAGATAGATGACCGTCGAAGAAGGTTTGGGCAGAGTCGAAGGAAGAGGGGGAACCGGTGGTGGGGCCACGAGAGCGGCTGCAAGAAAGGTGTCAAGCAACGAAGATGTCAGGCAAGCAGATCAACAGAAACAGGCTTTTGTCTTTTGGATATGCTTGTCAGTGGCGGTCGCGTCCAAGCTTTCACGATGATGCGTGTGATAAGAGAGTGAGCCTACGAGCATGTGGATGACGTTGCCATAATGCAGGCATATCTGCTCGTGCAGTGCACGCCTCGTATCTTTTGGTTTGCAGCCAGCGAAAACAAACCCGGACCACAAAAAGCTTCTTTTTCCAAAATGAGCGGAGCGGCCATTTCTCGACCGTCCCTTGCAAAGGCCGTGAGTACGGGAATCGCTCACCGGGACAAGGTTGGTCATAGACGGCTCCAAAAACTGGAGGAGGTGTCAAAGCTCCAGCGATGACGTCATAGGTACACCGGAACGAGACATCGAAGCCGTAGTCTTGGTAAATACATTCAACAGACAGGGTTCGGAATCGACGCTCGCCGAGCGTCGCGTATCCAGGCAACGGACACGCGTTCCCGACAAGACTCAGAACAATGCCTGCAAGAGTCGCCCAACATCAGGCACGTGCTGTGTTCAGCAAGCAGTGAAACAGAAGATCCTCCAAGCATGCCATACTAGGAAACCGAAGAAAATAAATGGCTAAGTTCTGTTATGCTGGGCTCTAAACTTCATGCGTGTTTTCTTGAAAGAACGTTCCTTGAAAGGACGAGCGTTCCTCGCAGAGATTGGGATTTCTGTTGCACTTTTCGCCCAATTCTTGAAGCCTATCCCGAGCAAAGTTTTTGTTTTCGTGTCATCTTGAACAATCTTACTATGCATCAGACTGACTAGACAACATCTTCCACTGAACTAGAAAGTTGCTCAAAAGAGACTGTAACCTGACAACTTGAAGCGAGCCTCCTTTCTTTGAAGAAATGACCTGAAGCGTCGGATGGGCACTGCCCCACGCCGAAAGTACTTGAATAGTCAAGATTCCCCGCCGCGTCATATGCACAAGCGGCGACAACGCCCCCAACGCGGGCCGTCCCGAAGTTGCACACGGTGTAGGTGAGAATGGCTGATGCGGGATTGGTTGCTGGACAACCCCCAGTTGCTGAAACGAAGAGAAACGAGGATTCCAAAAAATGGTATGCTATCTGGTTTCGATCAGGATTCTCAGAGAGACTGCCGTCATACGGGGGCCCCAGGGTTGGCTCGTTTCAGCACTGCGTCAGATTGCCGCGGCGTTGGTCAAGCTTATCACCCTTCCAGAAACATCGCCTATCAGACGGATCATTTCTATTAGATGACAGCTGTGAGAGAGATTTTAACCCTTTAAGGGTGATCTTGAGATAGCGCTAGCATTCTGTGCCGAGTGTCTGCGAATTAGACATTGAATACAGAACCATCGAAGCTTGGTACACGAAGATGCCTTCCTTAACTAGGTATGTTAGAGGCATGCAGGAGTGCCAAAAGGGCAAGGTTCAGTTCATAACGATTTGCAGGTTATCGTCTGAACAATCAATCAGCGGGGAGATCAGGCAAGTCTCGATCATGCTTAATATTTTAAGAGGCATAATTCCGGGGTCAAACTGAATTTTCACCCCGCATCATAACTACGATCTGAACTCTGGACTCGAGTTTGACCTTCTGCATATTTTTGTCCTGACGTTTATATAGTAGCACATTGTGAGTATACTATACTTACCGTGTTGTTGGGCTAACGCTCCCTGCGTGGCCCCCAGTAGAACCAGCATAGCCAGTAGCACTCTCAACGTACTCGGCATCGAAAAGGCCGGTGCCATAGACATGCTTGCTGTTTTAGAAGTTTTGGTGTCACTTTCCTTGTCGCGGAGTCATGCGAAGCTGCTTTGCACCGCCTTAGGTTCCCGTTTCCCCAAGCTTTGCCCTCTCATGCTTCGTCGACTGTTGTACTCCACAAAACGGATTTTGAGTGCCCCCGAGCCCAACAAAAGGGGCGACTTGTGCGGCGGGCTAGCGGGCTAAGGTTCCTGTCAGAGCGCTGGCACAACCGTTGAAACCTCTCAACAAATGTCAAGCCATAAGGAAAGAATACCTGCAAGTGTTTCAAAGAAGTAACTGTGAAGCCCGGTCGCTCTGCTCCTAAAGCGCCCTCCTGCTGAACATTGCAATGCTCGCTCTGGTATTTGTGGATTACAGTAATGCAGGTTGGTTACTTGACTTGCGAGAGCATTGAAAAGCGTGCGGCGCGGCGCAGTTCGCTTCCCAAAATGTGGTCAAAGTTAAAGCCAGGAAGACAAGACACGCAGGGAAGGCCTCCGACAAGTGAGACGCACAACATACGAGTAACCGTCCCGTCATAGGAGCATCCTTCCTCCCTCGTTTGCCAACGCTAGAAGAGCTTCGAAGTCGAGGCCAGGTAGGTGAACGGCCCGCACTTCGGAGAGCGTCGAGGATACGTTTGAAGATAACGCCGAGGACTACAGTTTACGGGATTGCTTCGATGAAAGCGCCGAGGATAGCCCTCGAGCGCAAAGATGGCACCCGGTTGCGTTAACTCGAGCACCGGGGATAGCGCACCGAGCGCCCGAATACGAGATCAAGTTTTGGTGTGGTCGTCGGCAGATCCACCGGAGGGGTAATATTTCCCCCCTTGAATTCAATAACAATATATATCTTCCTCCTATGATCACGAGATGTTGCCCTTCAGCGGCGGAAGATCCGAGATCTAGGATGCGCCAACGGGGGGAAAGCTGCCGTCTAACAAATCCTTTCTTGTCAATCAAAGGAGAGCTGACAAACGACAAGGGGAAGAACGGCTTTCTCCGGTTCGTCCGGTATGGGCAGCCGTGCGCGATTGCGCAGGCGGACGGCTGAAGAGCGAAGTCAGAACGTGGAAGCGGTCCGGTGTGCAGTTCGGCGCCCGGTTCGCAGGTTGCCGCTTCCGCTGACATACTCAGCTTGAGTGACACAGAAACGGAAAATCTCCTTGGAAGAATTCCTCTGCGGCACTGTCAAAACGTGGCGGTATCATTCAGGTCAGTGAGAGGCTTTCGAGCGCTGATGATCGGATTGGTGTGGTTTCAAATCAGCAGGCTCGCGTCTTTGAGTCCGGGTTATTTTGCGCGAATGTGACAACGATCTGGGTAAGTTGCATCTGGTTGCATTCTGCAAGAGGCTTTTGACGCTGCTCGCCTGGCTTTATAACTCCGTGGCGGCTCGATCAGTGGTTCAAACAGATGCACAATCCCTGTGCCAGTGGTTCCCATGCTGTACTTCGACTGGCTTTGTTCTGAGTTCTAGCCAGTGGCCCCAGGCTCACTTCAGCCTGACTCATCCTGACTCATTTCCAAGTCATTCGAAGCTGACTTTCTAGATTTGGAAGTACGGCGCGTTCGGCGCTGCGCAGCCCGCGGCCCAACGACTGCCAGTGGATACAGGGGCACTGCGGTATGAATGTATGTTGATAATACATGTGGCCCAACTTTCCTAGGTCTGTATGCGAGTGCGTTGTATGGACTATATCATTCTTGAATTTGGCATGGGCCCGTTGCGCTGGAGGTCACAAACTTCAGGTGCAACTTTTCACGCAAAAACTAATCTTGCATGTTATACCACCTAGAGCGGGAACTGACTAACACGGACTCGAGTGGCAGTCACTACAATTCGTTCATGCATACATGAGCCAATTGATCCGGCCGGGTCGGGCCTTCCGACAGCCAGGCTTGCGCCACAATTTATAGATGTCTTAGGGTCCGGTCATCCAAAACGTACTTAATATTCGATCATTCACTTGAATCGTACATTTGCATGGCCATCACGTAGACACGTGAACACCGAAGCCGAAATGACGACCGTCGGGTCCTAGGCTAGCAGTCATGCGCTGGGAGTGCATGCGCCGCGTCTAGTACTGGCCTAGGGGGCGTTCGATCCATATAGCATTTGACTCGAGTGCACAATAGTTGAGATTCCAATCAAGATTAGAATCTTAACCAACCGTTGTGAAACGTCAGTGCAGCGCCGGGAGTCTGCAATGTCTTTGAGAGGGCGTGCATGCCACTTCTGTAAATTAGTACCGTGAAGAAACACTTCGCTCAATTGGCAGTGATTGTGAGAAAACAAAGCTGTCTCGTAGAACCAGTGACATCCAACATAAATAACAGCCTCGAGCAATTGAATCAAACTTCGAACCAAAGGTTTCAAGCAAGCCGTCCTTCGCCGTCCTTCGCAAGTCAATCTCTAACGCGTCCTTGTGAATAGTGTCCCGATCCTTTTCTCAGAAGGTTTCGAACGAACCTATCTTTAGATGCAACGCGGTGAAACTAGGAAGACGAAGAACTACCCTACGTTGTTGGTCTTGTCACAGTCGAACGACCCCTCCCGCTAGAAGCTCCTAATAGAAGAGCGTCCGTTTGCCCATCTGTACAAGTAGCAAGCACATCGTTAGAACTTTTTACCTTCTAAACGGAAAAGCCAACAAGTACCCAAAGCAGAAGCAAGGGTTTCAACTGATCCACGCACTCAACGCGAAAGCCAAGGTCTGTGTTCCACTTCAGGAATATTGAAATCTGTGCCTTGCGAAGGCTTCAAAAGTGTCGGCAATCGTATCCCAGAAGACGCCTTTCTTGAAAGGCCAACTGAAAGAACCCATCACGCCAGTATGCCAGGCCATAGCTCACGTTTGAGACCATAATCCTCATAACGAAGCAAAAGCCAAGAACGTGCTCTACCTGCATCCATATGAAACGACCCTATCCATGCATAGATAAGAAGAACAGCATGACCGCAACTGCATTAAAAGCAGTCTCTTCATCGCAGATGCCATTTCAGCACCTCGCAAACCCAATAAAGACTACGACCCAGCAATGGAACAAGGTGAAACCAGCCTCAAACTCTACTTCAGCATCCGACTTTCCTTGACCTTGATTTTCCGAGCATAGATGTTTCATACCTCAGAACACTGAGATGTAAGCAAGGGCGTCAAGATAGTCAAAACTGACAAACGAGCCCAGACTCACCTTCGGCATCCAATCTCCGCACCACTTCAATGGCAAAAATGGAGAAGCTTTCGTCATCGCCCAAGTTGTGTCGCCCATCACAACAAATGCGGATCCAATTAACACAATCGAATGCACCAAAGAAGAACCACCCCAGACGCACCTTCGGAGTCCGACTCCCCCTCGACTTCGATCACCATCGCCTCGACGTCAGCGTGCTTTTGGAGCAGCTCTGGCGGGCCTGCGATGCCCTTACACGTGTACAGGTTCTCGTCTTCCAGCGCCAGGAAGTCGTATGCGTTGTATACGTCCTCGGTGGTGCACGACTCGTACAGGTAGATCAGGTCGCGTATGCACCCGACGTCCTGTCGGGGTAAGAAGCAACGTCATTTTGGACGTCATCAGGCCATGGACAAGCGAAACGAAGGAAGTACACTGGACACAAGATAAGGTCGTCTTTTGACTCTTTGCTCGAAGCTGAGCAGAACTTGACACAACGATTTCGGGGACACACTCAAAAAGCGCAAAGTGCAGGCAGAAACTCGTCGAGTCGGCACCTAAAGCTAAGCTGCACTTTGCACAGAGTGCGACTGGATGAGCTGTACAAACTTGACAACACAGAAGTTGGTGGGTGGAAGCAATGGTGTTGTCCTATTTCTAAACTACAATTTGTGGGCGACGCTGGATCTCTGGTCCAGGTCGTTGAAACAAGTCATGCTCCCGCATGCTGAAAGTTACCTTCATCCAAGACCTCGTCAATCGTTCTCTCGATCTTATCGAAACGCCAACTGCATGGTCAAACGAAACAGTCCCGACGCCAGCGGAGGGCTAGAGCTGTTTAACGGTATAAATAACCAGCCGTCCCTTTCTCCCAGAGTTGACCGAAGCTGTTTATCAGTAAGTCTCAGGCACAACCGCCAGACTAGATATCCGAAACCCTCAAGCTAAATTTGCCTGCTCTTCGTCAACGGGAGTCGTCTCCTCTCTCTTTCCCAGCTCGTTGGTCGCGAAGCTGGAGTGTGGAACAAAGGACGAAAAAGTGAGTCACCCACCTTGCGATGGACCGATGGCGTCTGCACGTGCGTCATCAGGCTCAGCCAGTAGGCGTTGTCCTTCAGGTCCGACTCGTGGCGCGTCAGCAGCGTCCGCTTCGCCTGCGCAGGCAGGGGGGCGATGACGTCAGCAGAAAAACAACGAAGTCGGCAGTTTCCAAAAGCCAAGCGACGATGTCAGCATCGGCCCCCCGGAAAAGAGGCTATTAACGTCAGCAAGTTGACAGAAGCTCAGCTTACGGAAGGATAACAGGACACTGGCCACTTTGTTCTTTGAAGAAGATGTTTTTTGATGTTAGGAAGCCTAACTAGATTGCTACAGGAACGAGGTCAGCAGCAAGCCTGACCAACGCACACTGATATATTTCTGTCTAATCCAGCAAAGCGTAAAAACTTGACTCACCCGGGCCAGCTCCCGGTCGCTAATCCGGTCGTCGTTCAGCCCTTTGAGCACGCTCAGGGACGCGTTCACCGCCTCCTCGATCTTCCCCGGGGTGCTGGTAACCGAAATCACAAACCACCCGGTTTTGAGCCGGTCAAACAAGCTGAGCTCGAACGACACGTCGTACGTCAGCCCGAGGGCGTCGCGGACCGTTGTGAAGAGCCGGGAGTTGATGATCTCAGCAAGGATCGCAAGCGCGACGCTCGCGTAGAGGGGGTGACGTTTGCGCTGCCAGTAGAGGGATCCCTCGTCGTCGACCATCACGCGCGAGCCGAAAGTGGCCATTGCGTGGATTTGTTGGACTGCAACGTAGACAGAGAGAGGGTCAGCTAGAAGCTTATGGTCTGACGCATATATTTGTACGTATCCACGTAATGCTTGAAATCGGAGAAGACCTTGAAGTACGGGAGTGCCTAATAAGGCGACAAGAAGTGAGCTGGTACATGTCTAAAATGAGGGACTGCCTGAACCGTACGATAACACCCAAAATCTAACTTTGAACAGTGCATCCTGCATGGATCTAAAAAAGCCGCTACCGTCTTCTCTGGTATGTGGTATGATGGACGTTTATTAGTGAGGAAGGTATGTGCTAGGGTCTGGCAGCATCACGCGCAATCGGTGGAGAAAAGTTGCAACGGACAGCTTTGCAGACTGCAGTAAAGCCTTGAAAGTGCTGGAGGCAAAAACACTCGTTTTGGGTCCCGCAAGGCATCGCGACACACGGAACCCCAGAATTTCCAGTGCAAAAAGATTCAAACGCAGCTTCAGCACTTTTTAATGCGTCAAGAAGGCGGCCATGAAGAGTCGACGACTTTGGACCCAGGCAGAGGGGAACGAATAATCGGCTTAAAGCACTTAACAAACAGAGACGAGTCGAAACAGCACATTTTCAAGGATAGCTCAAAACTTTCAACGCATTGAAAACGCCGCATGGAAGATCGACCAACCCGGAAGAGGGGCGCCATGACTACTTTTCAAACGAAGATTGCAGAAAGGATGCAAAGTTGGGATGAAATGCTTGCCTGAGAGACCCGGGGGGCAGGGCTGGTTGATGGTGTTCAAATCTGCACCGTCGGCGGTATAGCCCCACCGGTTGGGTGCCGCGCCAGCGATGAAAGCGCACGCCCTCTCGTCGGTGTCTTTCAGCAACACCTGAACGCGGGAAAAACGTCCGTGTCTTCAAAAAAACCTTGGCACAAAGAAAACGAGACGAAACGTAAACGGAAACGACCAAAAAGCCTGGCGTTTATTGGTCGCAAGACCCCAACTTCGGCTGTCTATATTTCTTCTACATACCAAGTGCAATTGGTTGTGAGGCTTGCTTGCAGACAAACAACTCTGACGGCGATCAAGTGCGACAATAAAGGGCCTATCATTCACCAGAAATGTCGAATCTTTCAAAACAAGGGCTTGCGAGTCGACGAATGGGATGGTTCCACGTGCTGGGAATACCAAAATCTGCTGGTGTCGAGCTAGTCCAGATATAGTGTCACATTATTGAGATCTGCTGTGTTTGTTGAATGTCTACCCTCTTGTGGACGTCTGAGGGTTGTACTCGTCATGCTCCTAATAACTTCCAAAAAAGTCCAGAAAGAAGGACTTTTCAAGAAAATGGCGTCGCCCCTCACCTTTTGATTCCGCCGTGACGCATCGAAGGATGTTACGACTTGGAACGGAACCTCCAGCGTCTTAAGCTCCTCAGGCGTCGTTGCCGGCTTGGCCGGAAGCGTGCCCAAATACGTCAGCAGACACCGCTCTAGTTCCTCCTCCGTGAAGTCACCTACAACCGACACCTGAAAGGGAGAAAGCGGTAAGACTATCAGGGCAACTGTCTTTTGGTGTTTCAGTCCGATGTTAGACCCCAAGTTGCTGACGAGCAGTCCATGATTGGCAAGATCGTGCAACAACCGACCGAGAAGGAGTGGCTGCCCGGAGGACAGGGACTTGGCAGCACGGCAGCTCCTCTTTCAAGCCGTTCTGCTATTTTCTTAGTCGGCTTGGACTTGAGACAGGATTTAAGCAGACCCTAGACCCCAGTTCCCCTCATCTGAAAAGAGGACGCGTCTCCCAGTCGCAAAGGTGTCAACCGCCTGCCCTTTTCCACTGTGCGGGTCGAGTTAAAACTCTCTACAATATGAGATCTGAAAGGGTCTCTTTGTAATTTCGAGTTGAAAGCACCAGGAAGTTCCACGAAAAAGCATAGAAAAACTTTTTCACGAGGTCTTCGCCCAAGGGTTCGGTGAGGAACGCCCTTCACTAACCACGAGGTAAAGTCGAAAACGAGTTTTGAGTCGTTCGCGCAGTTTCGAAGCAGCCATCCGTCTCAGCTGGTTGAAGGCTGCCTTGCTGACCGGAGAACACCTACTGTTAAAACCTCGCTGGTACACTGCTCTAACCGCACTATTGCAAGCCCGCAACTATCTGTGCCAAAACAATCACTTTCTGAGCTTATAATCTCATGCGCTCTGATCGCTCACCTCCATATCCCCGGTCTTGAGCTGGTCGAACACGGCCTTGCTGACGGTTTCTAGGTCCAGCTTGGCGATTGCGTCCGGCGTCGGCTCCATGAAGCGCGCGTCCCCCTTGAACATGCTCTTCATCAGAGTGTGCGCCGTCGCCCTTTCCAAGGACTGGCAAAAGAAGGATGCAGAACGGTCAATCATCGATTCCGGAACGTTATATCAAGCTGTTGAATCAAGGAATGCTTTCGTAGACAGTGATGTGAAGACGTCTAAAATAACGACGCTCTAGTCGTGGTCAACGTGAACTCAGCTCGTCAGAGGAAAAGGTTGTCGGGAAGGACAATGATTGCAACGATACGGAAGTACATCGGGCAGGATAAACGAACAAGCGCTGAAGCGATCACAATACGCAGATCAAATCCAAGAATCGGCGAGCGCTGTACGAAAATTGTACGGAAAAATACAGGTCGTTCAAGAATGACAGCAAGAAACTTAAGCAAAGCTTTATCAGCTTCGGGCGTCGAGCAACAGTCCGAGACAAAGGCAGCAAGAAACATGGGCAAAGCTCAATTTATGACGGACGTCTCATGCCTTGGGCATGGAGCGGCTGTTCTTCACTTTTCTGAAACACTCGCAGAGAAAAGTCTGGGCTATGAGACGCAAAAAACGAAAAGTGGCTTCCAAAAAAGTGAAGAGCGGCTCGCACCCAGCAGTAATGTGTCAAGGTTCCGAAAAACTAGCGAAGGTACCTCTAGGCTACGCTTCTTAAAAACCTAAATTCATATCGGATGAATCCAGAACGTAAAGAGCGGTTCGTATTCTGGGCATGCAGTGGTAACACGACAGAAATATCTGCTTGGCAGAATCAAGCATTACCATTTTCGGCAGTGGCCACGAGACGGAAAAAGCGGCAGCAAGAAATCTAACAAAATCCTCGAGATTACTAAGAAGAGCGGTTCGTACCTTGGGCATGGACCGGTAGTACGAAAGGTACATTTGCTTGGCGCGGTCGAGCGCGTCGTCCCGCCACACCGGCTCCTCGAGAACCATGTGCATCAGCTGGAACGCGGCCTCCATGCCGTTGTCGCGCATCACGAAGTGGAAGTCGAGGCAGATGAACTCTTCGTCGGTCTCCAGGATGCAGTTGATCAGGTTGCCCACGCAAAACAGCTCAACCTGAAACAAATTCAAAGTTTCATGTTAGGACGTGTCTTGATTCGACTGTTTGTTCCGGTCGTTTACTTGGTTTTAACCTTTTATGTTGCCTCAATTGGGAGACGCCTCGGGCTTGGCATTATTCTGATAATGACTGCCAAACATTCTGTCTGGCTCGGCCTTACAATCTGTATTCTCCCTTTGCTTTGAGGCCTTGAAAGCCGGAGTTTGCACGTCCCAAGCTTAACCCACTTCGACCTCGTGCGTAAGTGGAGTTGTTTTCTTTAATAAACACATTCCGAAGTCGGCCGAGGTGGTCCAAGTGTCTCGGCTCCACTTCGTCGTTGATATCTCGTAAAACGCTGAGTTTGCAAGCTTGGCCCTTCTTCGCAAAAACTGACTGGAAAGTCGTATCCTACCTTGAGATATGTGTATCGGGACAACCTTCAGTTGAAGACTGGTGTGCGTGGGCAACCTATCTAACACAGACGGAACAGATCATCTGCCTCCGCTTCTTTTCCGTTTCGCTATGTATCTCAGGGCCCTGAAGTATGCAAACTTGGGCCTTCCACCTGAAAACCGACTGCAAAAGTCGGATGCAACCCTAACATTTTCATGTAGAGACGAAACGATTTTGACAAACGAGGAAAAAGTCCCGAGCAAAAAGTCCCGAGCAATTCCCGCACCTGTTCTCTGGACCATTTCCCCACGGAGCCCGCCTCGGAGAGCGTCCTCGTTCCAATGGCTACTGCCGCGCTCGCGTTCTGCGTCTCCCTAGCACGGCCGCCTGGCGCGACCAATCGCATCACTCCTCCCCGTGCCTCGTTCTGTGTCATCTGCGGACAGGAGCACGGCAATCGTATTAAGATGGGGCTCTCACTCCTTCGTAGTCTAAACGCGCGTTTTTGATATGCCAGCTTTTTCCAGTTCTGAGAGGCTTGACGCAACTTTCGCCAGTGATTGTCTTCCTCGTCGTCAAGCACCGAACTCAGAATGGATAGACTCAGAATGGATAGCAAATG
This sequence comes from Klebsormidium nitens, assembly GCA_000708835.1. Classification (NCBI taxonomy): domain Eukaryota; kingdom Viridiplantae; phylum Streptophyta; class Klebsormidiophyceae; order Klebsormidiales; family Klebsormidiaceae; genus Klebsormidium; species Klebsormidium nitens. The sequence goes on along the minus strand of DF237357.1, from coordinate 60,912 downwards.
ATCCGCGTAGAAAGGCGGAACATGATGGGGATAATCGAACTTCAGCTTTGCCGAGAAGCGGCGTTAGGGTTTTACGAAGCAGTCAGTCAGTCAATCGCATTCTGGTTGGAAGATCTTTTCGTGTTCAATCGAATCATCGCCATCTAGAGACAGCTAGAAGATGAAAATAGCGTCGTTGAAATATTCACACTACCAGCGAAGACGCTCTAACATCTACGTAACCAACCTTTTCCCCTTATGTTTCCTCACCTTATAATTGATCCGAATCCCATTCGATAGCCGCCGCTGCACGACCCCCGTCCCCTCGTCGTATGTCCTGTACGCTGTAAGCCCCTCCTTTTCCGCTCCTTCCAGTTTCACAAACGCTGGCTGCCGTGTCCTGATCTTCTCTTCCAACTCATCTATTGGGATCAGGCTCTTAGGCACGTCCAGATCGGGTTCCCCCTCGATGGGTTCCGCTAACCCGCTGCAATGAACGAAGGGTTGCGGAACTTGAATACGCGTACGGGCAAGTGCTCAATCATCAATGCAAGCATAATAGTGAAGCGGCAGTCAAAGTTGGATGTCGAAAAGGTTGATTATCCGACCGACTTCAGAAGGCCACGGATAAAAAAGTCTCATTGGGAGCTATCCTGGAATTTTGTGGCGATTAAGAGCTTGTTTAAGGAAGAAAACCACTTGCAAACTCCGTTCACTTGCCCTGCAGTTTCTCCAACAAGTGGCCGGCTCTGAACGACAAGGGCCGGAACTGAAACCAATACCGGAATGGCTAGCACCGGATCCGTACCTAACAATGGTGTCCTTGATTTCTTCAGGGGTGATGAAGAAGGGCTCGTCGGGGGAGCCCGCGTCGCCGCTGATGATTTTGGGAACGCAGCAGACCACTGCGGCGGGGACTGGAGCGGAGGAGTTGCCATAGTCAGAGACAAACTCGAGCAGGTTGACGGCGACCGCGTTAACCTGCATAGGAAGGTTAACTCAGGTTCTTATTTTGGTGGATTCAACAGCCTCGTTTCTGCTGAAAAACGTTTTCAGAAGACTCTTGGTGAGGATATGCGGAGCTTAAATTTCGGGAATTGCCGGGTGCTACAAGAGGGTAAGTTCCTTAACGAGTGTTACGGTGGCGCGGTCGGACACAATGTCGAGCGAATTGACGGCCATAGCATTAACCCGCAGTTGACCTTGGGGTTGATTTGCGTTACCGGCACTCAGAAACGGTAGTATGATGACAGTTTGCTCAAGTGTGAAGAAACATTCGAGCACTGTTATGACGAAAAGTTCTTTGGTGGAGAATCTGACGAACTTGGAGCAATCATGGTTGATCCTAAAATGTGAATTGCCTAAGAGGCGAGCTCACAAAATAGCAATCAGTGCGAGTACTAAGATGAACGTGAACCTAAAGCCCAATCAGATACAGATGTGCCATCAAAGCAGAGACTGCAAGCTCGAATGCCTCACGTTTTCCAGCGTCACCTGTGCTACTTGTACTGCCTGATCCCTTATCTTCTTCTGATGAAAAGTAATCATTCTCAAAAGACGAGGTGGGCTACACTCAGGTGCGGACTTAAGTGCAGAGTCCACCAACGGGACAGTCGCATTGTCACGATCTCAACCGTCACGATCAGCCGCGGTGAGCAGTTGGTATCATGAAACCGGAAGACGAGTAACTGGTGCAACTACTCAAACGCGCTGGAGAGCATACAGAAGCGGAGGAAGTTTAGGATTCCCACGTCTTCTAGCGTCACACTGTCAGCGACGTCGCTCAGGCACTTCTCTTCCCACTGAAGCGGACCGTAAACGGATGGTCTATTCCGTCAGAAACGAAGGACAAAAGGGACAAAAAACGGAAAAGTTTCGCAAATCTCACGTCTTCCAGCGTTACACTGTGAGCAACGGCCCTCATGATCCTTCAATTAAGCCTACACCTCATTGGTCAACAACTGAAGGCCAACCAGACGTTGATCAGAAGGGAAAAAATGAGCCGTGCCACAGGGGGACCCCTCACGTCTTCCAGCGTCACACTGTCAGCGACGGCGCTGAGGCACTCGTGCCCTTGCTGCTGGTCCATTATGGAGTGCCCCAGCGCGTCACTCTCCATGATGAAGTCCAGGTTGTCGATCGACGGGATGTTGTCGATCATCGCGGCCAGCTGTTCGCTGTCCTTCAGGAGCGCCTTCAGGTAGCGCGTCAGCTCGCCTTGCGTCACGCCAAACTCCTTCAGACGCCGCACCTGGAGCAAAATAGGGGACCAACGTTAGGGTTGTGTGTAGCAAACCTCTCGCAGCTGGCTTATCGGGAGTCCTTCCTAGCGGTGCCAGGCAGAACATCAACCCGCCTCAAAAGGTCAAAGCACCTCATCACGGCTTCAAAGACCTCCGATTGCGACCTACATTTTTTCTTCAGACATTCGAAAGGCCGCAATTAATGCAACTCACTTCCTGGACCGCAACCTGGACGGCTCCCCGCCAATCCTTCGCCTCGGATACAATTGTCAGTGTGGTAACTGAGCAGCCCTCCCGCCCAGAGTCGGAATGGTCCATCTCGATGGTGCTAAAGGGAGGGTTAGCGCTCTGCACACACACAGGACAGGGTGTCAGTGCATAGTGTTCTTCAAATGGTGTTTCTAATACGCTGCCTTAGATAAGGTTAACCGACTTCAAAAGATTCATAGAGTAGTCAATGTTTGCCTAACAGGCTCCTAACATGCTTACAGCGCGGACCTGGTTGCAAATATTGAAGACAGGGAAGCAAGTCTCCAGAATATCGAAGGCTCACCTTGTAGCGGGTGTTGATCCTGAATTGGAAGGTGGACAGCACAATCCTCTGCATGAGGACGTTGCGCAGGTCCAGGTACGTCCGAGTGGGCCGAACGGGGTTCTGCAGCGGTCAAGAACGAGTTTTAGCAAGGACTTAGTAGGGATTAGCTGGTGTGACAGCATTCCAGAGGAAAACCCTAGCAAGCAACCATTCGTTGAGACAAAAAGGCGATGAAAAGCGGGCAGACGAAAGATTGATAAAGAGCGACCGAAACTAAGGGCTGATGAGCAAGCAATTGGAAGGAAGCGCCGGGTGAACGTTGAGACTTTGCTAATCGAGTGAACGTCCCTGACGGCGTTGGTGAAAGGGTCAGAGATTGGTGACAAGTCCATCACTGGACATGGCCGGCTACGTTAGGTGGAACTTGTCAGAGCCTTAAGATGCTGTCTGGGGAGAATACATTTCATAAAAATACCCAAGCAAGCCGCAAGCAAGGGCGAGCAAGATCAGTCTAAAGAGTGCATAGGCTTTGAGCCTTTGTACAAGTGTGCGAACGAAATCTCTCTCAGGTTCAGTAAACAACGCTGCACTGGGTCTTTTGGACACCCCGAAACCACCTCTTGAACCCATTCTCCGCCAACCCCGACCCTCGAGTCTCAAGCCCCTGGTTCCAAATCCTTCAAATCTGGAATCCCTAGATATCCGATCCCTATTATTCTTGCCAGAGACAATTGTCGGAAAGGGCTGCAATATCGTTCTCAAACACCAACGAAAGTTTCACCCCTATTTCCCTCATATCCCTCGGATATTGTAATTCCAAACCCTTCCCAAATGCTCGATGCTAAGCATCCTTACCTTGCTGAAGACGTTCATTGAGAAGTGCTGCAGCAACTCGTGCTGGAACACCTGCGGAACCACTTCCAGACCCCGTTTCGCCGGGTAACCCGATTTTGCGTACTTGAGCATACTCTCGCTCGACCACTGGTGCTCCACCGGCGGCCGAATCGGGTGCCGCTCCTTCCGGATCGGCTCCGGAAGCGGCGGAAAAGGCGCAACCTCCTTTTTCGACAGCGGGTTAGGCTGGTGGTTTCCAACCGAGTTGAACAGAGAGCTGAGCGATTGCAGGGCCGCGTGCGAGGGTTTGATCGTTTCGGGGTTTGGGGAGTTGGAAGTCGTATGGGACGGGGATCGCGACGGGGAGAATCCGGAAAAAAGCGAGGGTTTGGGGTTCTGCGTTTCCGGGTTAGGGGTGTGGAGGCTCGCGGCGGCAGGGGACGTCGCGGGGTTTCGGTTCGGGTAGTAAACGGCGGGCGGGACTTTGGAGAACTGTTTGTGGATCAGGTCGAGCACGTGGTCCACGGGGCCGAAGTCGCCGACGATGAAGAGCGTCGCGTTTCCGGGGAAGTACCATCGCTTATGGAAAGCTTGGATGGTGGCGGAGTCCCATTTGGTGATCTGCTCCTCCAGGCCGATGGGGAAGCGGCACCCGAGCTTGTTCTCACTGTGCAGGTGCTGCAGGAGCTGCAGGGAGTAAGGGAGAGTGTGAACAGGCGCGCTGTGCCCTGTTCATATTGAGCAGCTGCTGAAGAAACCGCGAGAGAGTAAAAGATAATGAAAAGGCACGTATAAGCTCATTCCTAAACGAAAATCCAGTACTTGCTGAAAGGAGAGGGAGAATGAGCTTGTTCTTGCTTGTAAGTGCCAAGCCGTAGCACTACCAACGGCGCGGCAGGAAAAGATATCACTACAGAAGATTGGGTTAAGTTTGTCTAGGTCAACAGAAACCGAAATTACGAGTGAATAAGCAACAAGTGCCTGTAACATGATTTTCTCAGCCCAGCAAAGACAGGACGCAAATCCTGCCGCACCAAGCAGCAATGATAGGGAGATGCTGAAGCATAAGAAAGATCAAAACGACGCCTGCTTAAACAGCAGTACAATCCAATTCGGCAGTCGCTCTACTAGACATTATTCTCTGGTCGCTTTGAACACTTTGAGGAGCGTCGATCATGCAGAAGACCAGAGTAGTTGGGACTGAAGCCCTGATGAGCTGAGAGCCCAAAGCGCACTTGATCATGACATTTGACCAATTGCAACAACTACACAGCAGGAGAATCGAACTCAACGAACTCCACGATGTCAATCACAATTGCTGCATGATACGTACGCCGTTTCTTAAACTGCTGCGTGAACAGAGGACTCACCTGGCAGTCTACCCTGTAGTCAATGGTGTTCATCATTTGCAGCTCCGACAGCACCGCTTTCCTCTCCTTCTCGATCCGAGAGTCGGGGAACTCGGGCTGGAATGCAATCTGATGGAAGCGAGAGTGTAAAGAGTCAGGCAAAAGAAAGATCAAGGTGTTGAAAGCTCTCAAGAACGTAGTCTGGTAAGGAATCATCTCTAGTAACCGCCATGCTTTACTAAGCACTTGCTTGAAAAAGGAAGAAGTCTGGGTCATAACTGATCCAGAATCGGAAGTGTCCGACTCAACCGGAATCTTGCAAGATACAATCCGTGTCTTTCGCTCCGCTGCGAGGGGCCGATAGCAGAATTCAATACCTTAACCGCCAGACTACACAAGAGCGCATACTCATCGAAACTTCCACCCCACCCCAACATCTGGGCCATATGAAGGCGCAGCAAGGCTTTACAGAGGGAAACTAGCACTCGCTTCGCAGCAGAACCACCTCCACAGCGGATTAAAACAGTGCCTTTGAAGCGGTGACGTTTTGACTGTGCTATAGCATTCCGAGAACGGACGAAAAGCGACACAACCGCCATCTCCTCATGGTTTGGAACCGCATTTCATGCTCGTTTCTGCTTACCTCGTGCAGCGCGTCCAGCACGAGCGGCAGCAGCGCCTCTCCCGTCTCCTGCGACTTGACCGGGCTGTGTACATGGAACACTGTGTGGTGAAAATCGGTGTATGCGTTCGAGCGGGCCCCCGTGCCCAGGATGCGCTCCCGCTTCTTGCTCCCGAGGAACGTCACGTGCTCGATCAGATGCGCGACGCCTTGCTCGTGGTCCAACTCGTCGACGCTCCCCACGTGCATCTCCAGATGGGCCTCGAACCTAAAAGCGCGAACGCAAATCATGACGAGCTCATTTCGTCAATCAAGTCTAGAAACTTTATGTGACGCTCCCTACATGCATCTCTCACCGAGTCTAGATCTTGAGAAAAAAGGGAGCAAGAGGAGACGACAAAAGAATCGTTTGTTTTTCAAAAATGAAACTTCAAGAACAAATGGCAAACATACCTGTTAGGCGGCAGCGCATTCGGAAGGATCACGTAGCGAAGCCCGTTGTCAAGCTGTCCTCGGATGAGCCGCGGGTGTGTCGGCAGCGGTGTGTGCAAAAATTCTTCCCAGTTTGTGTTGTCGACAATCTGAAAGAAAACAAAACGGGTCCACATCAGAAAATGCTGGCTTTATGGTTAAGGGGTTTATCCTGTGAAGCGCATCTGGTGTAACCCGATCCTCTTCACAGCTACCGTATGGGCACAGGCAACAAAAGAAAGTTTGACACTCTGCCCCGAAACATCCAACCTGGTGAGATGCCCCATGCCCCGAATCGCCCTTGCAAAAAGGGAAGAAAACAGGGATACACACGGAGAAGGATTCTACGAGGCCGTCGAATGTCAGAATTATCAGAAAATGCAGGGAAAGGGGCACCACGGGAGTGCTAGTGAAGCGGCACCTAGGATCTTCCCCCTGACCCTGTGGTGCTAAGCGAATGCTACATCCTGCTATCCAGTGAAGAAGACTTTGATGGAGACCGTTGGGCTGCTGCTAAATCTGCCTGGCATATCACACAATTGGCCGAAAAAGCCTCCCCCTCTCCAAACATCGTGCAACAGGCCTCTGCAATGAAACTTCTTCACAGCGAAGGACTGTTGCCCTGAAACCTTACCATCTTCTAAACCTCAGGAGCCCACTCTCTTCGAACATAAAAGTTGAAAGTCTGTCGCCCAGTTCACAAAAGTTGCCCACACGATTCAAGCTGCCAACACACATGCAAGGGGTAGGTCACCAACGTCCTCCGGTCATCACTGTGAAGCTACACGCATCTTGGCGCCCCCAAACTGGACGAGACATGAGACGGCTTCAATCACGAGAGTGCGACCTACCTCTGAATCAAGGTACTCAGTCCTAGTGCTATTATCCTGTAGCGTCGCCACCGCGTGCAGGGGGGGCACCGGCCCCTCCGCTTTTGCCCCACTCCCTGCCCCCCCGGACCCCGTCTTCCGACTATCCTTAACTACGACATCCCTCCTTCTTTGGGGCCCCCGCAGAGGCGCGCACCCGAACCCTAAACCTCTCGCACTTTCTAACCCCTCATGTGTCTCCAGCGAGTCTGACAGCCGGCAGCAGGGGACCCCTCCTCTTAGAAACCCCACACCCCTCGTTGCTGATTCATGGCTTGGACCTCGATTCCGGGAGCGAAGCCCCGCCCCTAAAAATCCTGACCTCAGCTGTGTCTTTTGAAACACAGACTCGGACTTGCCTAAGGAAAGCTCCCGAGAAGCGGCCAAAGGTATTGGAACTACCGACTTTGCCGTGCCGGCACGAGGAAAGTTCCTAATGCTGGCTGCTTTTGTGGTTTGGAACTGGTGAATTTTGTGCGTCACCATCTGCGGCCTGCGCGCCGCAGGGCGAAAGGGCCTGCAGAAGTCTCAACGCTTTCACAAACTGTCCTTGGATAGCTTCCGGTTGCAACGGCTGGAAATTTTTCTGTTTCAAATTCTTATTGCTCGTGTGTAAAAGAAAACAACGCTCTGAGAGGTAGATACCCAGGTGACTAGGCGAAGCGGGGCAAGAGATGGCACACTTTTTACTGCCAACAGTGGCCTCCAAAGAAAGAGAAAAATCTGCTGGAGCCTCAAGGACTCGACCATTCTTGATGTGGCGCACTGCGTAAATTCGGCTGTTGTTGTTTTCAATGAGAAATTTCGAAAGGAGTCCACAGGAGCAACTCAAGAAAAACTCTCCCAACATCTGGAGTCCAAAATCAGAAAGGACGCTATGGAAACAGACCCTAGTACATTTTTTTCCAGCAATCCCAACCGCTTCCAAAGCAAGGACAGTTTCCATCCAGCAATCCCAACCGCTTCCAAAGCAAGGACAGTTTCCAACAAAACTTATTACTATTTCTCCACAATTGCAAGGAGCACCAGACCACAACAGGAGCTTACAGTCTCTGAACCGAAGAGAACCAAAATCTTGCAATCCAAATCCCTCAGAGAAAACGCTCCCATACTTGAAAGCCACCTTTTCTCCTCAAACTAGTCCACAATGCTCAATTCAGCTGCCTTCTGTACCATCTAAATTCTTCGGACATTGGTCAATTTCGCGCAAGCTTGAAATGCTAGTGTTCCAAACTCCCACTCCAACAACATGGTAAAGTGCAGATAATCCTCCAAGGTCTGCTTGTTGCAGACCGGCAGCAAAAACAATTCCTCTGCTCACTGATTAACCGCATCTCGCCTAAGAGTTCAAAGGTTACAACCAGATTTTACATCCTACCTGTTGCAAGTGCCATGTTCTGAAAGCCTATCCCCCACATGACGCCTGCCCCAAGTTTCCCGCTGTGCCACATGCAAAGCGGGCTGAACCCGCATACATACCGACGAGCCCGCCATTCCCAACACGCAAGCTCAATCTCTGGGCAACCCTGCCTGTGTCAAGCACGAGCTGTATGCCCTCTTCTTCACCTGCAAGCCCAACTACGGTACCTAGGAGAAACCCAGCTGCCGTCTCCTACGAACGTCAGTGGCTCCTCGACCTGCGCTCGGCCATTTCACGGCTCGCCATGCAGGGAGATCACGAGGGCCATGGCCTGTTCCGAGCTACCTACGGTATATCCGTGAAGTTGTCGACGTGGCGCTGATCTTCACAGAGGTTCAACATTATCGACAGATACCATTACCGTTTGGTAAGGATCTGGAGTGATTCTGGAGACATCCGCGACGGACAATTGACAACGGACAACGGACTCCGGACTTTCTTCAGCGCAACATTCGGATTTGCCTGACGTAAACAGGTCGTCAGCAGATCGCCGGTGCCATAAATGGTTCAACAAAAGTCGTACTGCCTCTATACGTGGCAGCACCAGATGCAAGAGCAGGTTATTTGAAAAGTACCAGACAGGGAGAGTACCAGACAGACAGGTGTCGGCCTCTGAAGCGTGGTTAGTTGTTTGCGGGTTCCATCCACCGCAAAAAGCGCCCAAAAAGCGATCAAAAAGCAGATCGCTCAAACTTTCTGCAAAAGGCGCACGCAGGCGCACTTCTTTGCAAGCATACCGGTATCGTGCCAAGTAGGTACACTGGCAGGGCGCGCCAGCAAGAAAGATGGCAGGTACCAATATGGTCTGAACAAGGATTGGTCCAGTCAGGGTGGAGTCGGTGCAGGGCTTCGTGGGACTTGGTGCTCATTTGTGACAGGCTAGTGAGGGAACACTCTTGCCTGATGCCAACAGCACTAGTTCAGGTTGGCAAAGTGCTTGCTAGCAAGTAGCTCGGAGACGAACCCTATCTTTGGGCGGGGGATAGTATTTGAAGGGGCAGGGATGCAGAAGGTGAATCTTCCACAGGGATGCAAAAGCTGATTCTTGCGCAGAGCTTTGCTTGTCTAGTTGAAAGACACCTGACAGAAACGAGGCTGCAACAAGTGTGTTGCAATCTAACCTAGACGGCAGCAGTGTGTGGTTTGAGTTGGAGCGGTTGCTGGATCTGGAGACGCTTGACGCTCATGGGTTTCAGGACCGATGCCTAGAGTCTCTCGTCGGGCCTTGGTCAACTGACTGAGCTTGATAGTAGTATTGGCCCTGTTGTTATCCACCAGAAGGTGAGTGTGATCACTCCAGGCCGACACCGTGCTCTGGGAAGTTAGCAACCCTCCGCTGAGGGGTTCCCACTCACTGAAATGCCTAGCTAATGGAAGTTGAGAAGCTTCAGCTTCTAATTCCAGACTGACAGATTCCCAGTGTGTAATGTCTGCGAGGCACAATGGGAGCCAGGCCTCAATAGGAGCCCAACCTGCCTTGTGCGAGGGTTTAAAATGTTGTGTGCTTCCCAAGTAGCCTTGAATATGAGCAAGCCACTCAAGTGTGATGTAAAGGAGTCCGGCCATGCTGAACAATAGGGTTCAGTTGACTAGAGAGCTTTTTGGATGGTGGGTTGAAGAGGGTGGTCAGCTTATAGTCTATGCACGTATACCGCACGTATATAGCATATTCGATTAGGGTTCAGTCAGGCTTGTGCCTTTCTGTTGCGGCTGGGACTTCAGGACTGCTTCGTTGTCTAGGCTGTGGCAGAATCGGACTCCCATCTATAATGAACTCTCGGTTGACATGCCACCTCACTCACTGTTCTCCCTTTTGTCGTAGGGCCCTCGGAGGATCTCTTGACAAACCCTCATTGTTGGCACCTCTCTGCTCTCGCAGGCGGTCATGAAGAGCCTCGAGGTAATCGTGGATAATGGATCTGGGATGACACCAATGCCAGTCCGCAGTGCAGCGCAGTCGCCCAAGGAAGAGGCGCCGTCAACAGGAGCGGAGGGGAAGCAAGGAACCGGGCCGCGTCCAAATTACTCGGTGCTCGTTGCCAGACTCGCTATCATCGTAAGTCATCTTGGGCCTGATGCACCTGTCTTCTGAATTGTAGATTCACTTCTAAGGGCATTTTAAACCATTCGGGCCTTCTTGCTGTTCTCCTTTGTGCTGGCTGCGTACCTCATCGCCGGGCATCATTGAAATGTATTCGGCAACTTGCCCAATCTGTCTTCGCGTACATCAGGCAAAGAGTAAGGCTGAGAGCTACCGCTGTGTGTTGGAGCTCGTGGCATCCTGTCAAGCTTCTTGAGTGTACCCATAGCTGTAGCAGAGTACGCGTCCCTTCGTAACAGCACGTCAGTCTCCAGAAGTTCTTGGTTAAAGTGTGCACCAAGCACTGTTCAGCTATGCAATACAAGACAGACGGTGATTTGACCGGAGACTTGCAATTTGCAAACAAGTGACCACTTGGTGTGCTCAACTTGCATTGGCAGAGGCAGACTCTCTATGGACTTTTGCAGTGGTCAAGGACGCTCTGTTCTGCCAAAGTCGATTCATTGCTGTCCTAGTAACTTCGAGCCTAGAACAACTCAGAAGCTTTTTAACAATGCAAAGCTCTTTGCTCCTGAAAGCCACCATTCATCCACAGTGAAGCTGACATTCCTCTTTTGTGTGCAGACGCTCTTTGCTGTGTCCGTCAGCCTCTTAACCATATTCACGTGGTTCTGGACGTCTCAGAGCACGAAGAATGCTGTGAACAGCCTCGGGTCGTCTATCAGGTGAGGACCCTTACTTTAGTCTAAGCAGACATGCTGCTGAGAGCAGAATCTTCTGTAGAAACCCGACTTTTGCTCTCTACAATCTGGGAGTTCAAGCACATGGAGAGATTTGCGTCATTCGGCTTGGAAGCATTTACTTACTTACTTCAACATTCCAGAAATGCCAACGAGTCCAGAACATGGCCGGAACATTGCTGTATTCCGTGCTTTTGTCAGAATGGTGCTTGGTTACCTGTGGTCACAAGCTTCTGGAACAAGCCCGCAAGGTTTCATAATAACTGTTTACCATGTTATTAATCCTCTATCCAGTAGGTTGCTAGTGCCGCTTCAAGTTAATCAAGAAGGCATTATATTGATGCAAGGTGCTTAACCGCACAGCTGGCACATGCTTGGCGCTCCGCTGGAGCCACATTTGGCCATTTTGACAAGGATTCTGGTTTTACACTTTTTTGCGCATAAAAGCACTGGACTATATCAAGAAACGTATGCTTTTCTGCGCAGGCATGAAATCCTCAACCGCTCAGCCGGACACATGCTCCGGGTATTGTCTGACCAGGCTGCGGCACTTCATTCGACTGAAGAGGCATGTTACTACCAGTATCAGCTGACGGGAGCTGTCATGGGCGAGCAGGTAAGCAGCAAAGCCTTCTGTGTTAGTCGTAGGGATGAACCAGAAGAGGTTAAAAGTTTGAGAGGATTGTGGTATATTGCTGGAAAGCCTTCGGCTTTGGCACCTTCGAGTAGATGCCAGATGAAAGAAGTGCTGAGCAACTATGATTCAAGTTGGACTGCTATGTCTGTCGCGTCCCTCAGTTTATTCATGCTAAAGGTCTCAGCCTCATTGCACCCGGCCCGTCTTTGAGGACAGTGGCTTATTGATTTGTAAAGATAGCTTTCGCTAACAATCAAACTTTTACTATGATCAGAAAATTGGCCGAGAAGAAGAGGGTCCTCACGCTAAGCCTAGACTGTGGCACTCGAGGAGCTAGCTTTCAGAAATACGTTTTGAGGGGCAAACCGCTTTCACTTGAGCACAGGTTCACACATAGGTGCGGCCATACAGCCCAATACTTGTATGAAAGCCAGATGTCAACTATTATGCTTGTTTTCCAGATGCGGAGGCAAGTCTGGGGTGTCGTATCCAACCGGAACTACGATCTGAAGTGTTCAACGCATGATGGGTCGGGCAAGTACTCTTACGTGAATCCAGAAACAGTATCCGGGGTGCGGAGATACACAGAGGTCTTCTCAAACACGACGTGAGTTGATTCTACGATCTGGATGTGCACAGGTTCTCTCTGTTGCCAAGTATGCTAGAGCGGAACGGTCGATGAAAGTTGTCAGACTTGTGCCAGAAGCTGAGGGACTTGTTAGTCCGAAAGGAATTGCGTTGCAGATGTTGAGTGGACATGACAATGCTGTGCTGGTAAAAGACTTTCTAAAAGCTGTCAGAATCTCTCAAAGAGCCTGATGGCCCGCCTCTTTCAGAGCAGGAATTAAAAGGAGACACCAAGCTCCATAGCAGCGCAGGAATTACTCATATAACATAAGCAAGCAGTGAACTACATCCCTTGGGAACATCTTTGCGTGCGGACCGGAAGACAGGTAGAAACATCAGAGACAGCACCGATACATTCATATGAAATCTTGATTCTTATACCGGGATTGAGCTGCGGCGTTGGCAGAACAGACTGCCCCGCTGTACTCAGCAGTGCAGACTCGTCATTCTCTTCTGATCCTTGGAAGGAAGTACATCCTACAGAGCACTCCCCTCCTATTGGTGTCTTTTTTGACATTCTGTAGTACTTCCCTTGGGGGGGTGACAAATGGCCTACAAAGTCTCCCTCAACTCCGCTGGCCAGTTATTCTTACCTCCGCATTGTGCACAAACGCGCTCTACAGAGCATCATTCCCCTCATTTTTTAAGCTCTGCAGCACGCTTGGGGGGAATCGCGAATGGCCTACAAAGTCTCCCTCCACTCCACTGGCCAACTTTTTCTCTCTTCCGTATCCCGCACAAATGCGCCTTCCTGAGGACTCCCTTTCCATTTTTGGACCTTGGTCCCTGCAGCACGCCCCTAAGGGGTGGTCGAATGGCAAACTGTACAAAGTAACCTTTGACTCTACTGGCCAACTTTCCTCCCCTCGTTTTGTGCACAATTCGCCCTACTGCGCACTTCTCTTCATCTCTAACCTCGTATGCTCTGCAGCACGCCCCTGGGGGGGTGGCAAATGGCCTACAAAGCTCTCCTCGACTTCACCTTCTCTCTTTCCTTTCTGCCGTTTGGTGCACAGAGTCGCCCCATTGCGCACTTCCCCTCATCTCTATCCTCGTATGCTCTGCAGTACGCCCCTCGGGGGGTGGCAAATGGCTTACAAAGTCTCCCTTGACGCCAATGGCCAGCGTCTGGGGCAAGCCGCACCGTTTGAGACCGTTCCCGACAAGCGGCTGAGACCGTACTACACAGGCGCTCACAATCTGTCCGCTGGGGACGTGTTTTGGAGCACTCTCTACTCAGATCAGCAGTTTCCCGTTATGGTCGCTTCCACTCCCCTGAGGGACAACGTGTCTGGGACTTTCCTGGGGGTCAACGCCGTTTCGCAGGCGCTCAGAGACCTGAGCGACTACAGTTCACTATTCGACCTCAAAGGGGGTAAGTGATGCCCGTCCCTCCCTCCTTGAATCAAGTGCTGTTTAATAGCGACTGCCTGCTTTCATCCCCTTTCACTATCGGCTCTTTTCGAGATTCTGTGAGGACAGAGTTGAAGAGCAGTACCATTATACTGCCACTTTAAATCTATGAACGTTCTTCATGAAGAAGCTTGGTGGCCCGGTGCCGTTGGCTTTTCTTTATGGTTGGAAGCCTGCTAGTATTTTTCATCTCCTAAACCTACTCAACCTGTCACTCTGCAAGTTTCAACCCCTTCCACCGCATGATCAACGCTGTGTTTTGCATAACATCTCAATCATGAAGCTCCTCACCTTAGACACGAACAGAAGCGAAACCCTACACTAAAAGCAGCAACCCTTGTATCCACCTGCTTCGGGAGCATTCCTCAATTTCGTGAGCAATAAGCCCAGTGAACAGTAAGCCTTCTGCGTCAATGGAAACCCTAATCTAAAAGATCAACCGCTCTGCACCCGTTCCCACCCTAACCCCCTAACTGACCCTACCCGTCTCCGTTGCTGTTCACTGGCCGTTACTGTTCACTACATCGATCGGGTTGCTCCGGACCTGTACCCACCCTTGACCCCCTGAAAGAATCCCCACCAAGCTGAGGCTTGCACCGTTACTCTCCCTGATGCTTGCAGACCAAAATTGAAACGTCCTGCTGACTAACTATTCTGCCTCCTCACGTTTTGCCTCCTCGTTCATCAGGAGTATTGTACTTCAAAACGGCCGACGACGTTCTGCTCGCGAAATCGGGGCCGATCGACGACTTTCTGATAGGAGGTCGCCTGCGGAGGGCCAACGAGTCATTAAACCCTACTGTTCGGGCTGCAGAGGCTTTCGTGACGGAGACGTAAGCATCTTCCGGCCTTGCTTCAAAGAGCATGAGCTTGCTCCGAGATATTTTGACGCTGAGCTGGATGCAAGAATCTTGTTGTTGGTCCTGGGCGCCTGTCGTTAGAACTTTGTCGCTGCTGCTGCTGAAGTTTGTCGGCAGCCTCCATCCGATTAATCAGCGTTCTGACAGAAGTTGCATACCGGTTAACGTATGTTGCTACTGTGAAAACTTAAGTGCTTTGCGGACACATCAAAAGGGGCCCGAGCAGGTGGTTGGAGCCACTCGTTGTCGTTTCCATCGCATCCGAGGTCGATTTGCCTGGCTCTGGATCTGTTGAGAGTTTGGTTCGTTTCTTTGTACGGTCCGTGCTAATCGAGCTAGGAGATGTAATGACGTGAACTTGTGAAGACGTTGCCAAAAGCGGAGCTGGCGGGCAATGATGCAAGAAGGCATCTTCTGTTATACTACTTTTCAGTAAGGGTCGCTTCGAAAGTTGCTGGCACGTGCGGTAGGGGTTGAGTGCTGGTCAATGAGGAGGAAATATGTCTTCCTTTGTTGGAAAGAAGAATATGAGATTATCTCCTCGTAATCTGCAGAGTACACCTGCCATTACGAGCACCTAGTCTTGCAATGCTCGGAAGGCCATCTCGAAGGCACTTGAAAGGCGGCGAGGGATGCTTGAGTGCATAGCCCCGTGTCACTGTTTAGTCCCTCGTTTGTACTCTTTCCTGGCCTCGCCCCTTTCTGTTATCACCTTCCCCACAACCCGGTCCTTCACCTCCAGCCGATATGCTGTCACTGCCGCCCTTTCGCTACAAGTGCAGGTGGGGTATGCAGCACGTCCGGCAGAAGGCACCGATTCAAATCTGTTGGGTTGTCGAACCTCGTACACCCTGCTGCCCATTTCTTTCAATAACCTCCTTCACAACCCGGTCCTCGAACTCCTGGCTTGAGTGACGTCATTGCTGCCACTTCGCTTACCTTTCCAGGTGGGGTATGCAGCACCTGCTCTTTACTCCGAGGGAAGCCACCGACACAACTATTCGGTCGTCAATTACCAAATGAATTTCTTTTCTTTTTGAAAACCCTCTCCATAACCCGGCCCTCAATCTCCATCTTGACACTGACCTCACCGCTGCCCTTCGCTCACCTTTGCAGGTGGGGTTTGCAGCACCTGCTCTCTACTAGGACGGAAGCTGCTGACGTGACTCTGGGCAAGTTGCGATATTATGTAGACACGGTGCCTATTCGGCTCAACAATCTCATGGTCGTCGCTGTGGTAGCAATCCCACGGTACGCATTGACACGGTTTTTTCTTTTCAGTTTTTCGAGTCATGCGTATCCTGAATCTTATCTATGCAGCTTCGGGTTTTGAGATGAAGGATCTGGGACATTGACGACGTTGGTCGGGTCTGGTGCGACCAACCTCTCAAGAAGAGTGATGCAGAGAAGGATGCTTGTTTTGAGTAAGGAACGGTCACTCGCAGTCTTTCCTGCCAGTTCTGCGCAATTTTCGAAGTCCATTGCAGACTCACAGCGAAGTCCTTGGAGATTTACCTGCTTTTTGGAAGTAAGTAGAGGCATTTTGCGTCTTTACTTCTTGCTGCCTTTGCATTTTCAGAAGCAGCAAGAGACGCAGCTTCGGGGGGTCACTGCGCTCTATATCAGGCACGTTACTGGCTCAAGTTTCGCTCGATATCAAGTACGTATGTTGGTTTTATAAGCGGCCCCAACATCAGGCACGCGTGTTGGCTCAATATGTGCCCAGATTGCAGACACTCATGTTGGCTCAGTATGCGCCCATATCTCTGCAGGGCAAATTTTTTTGGGGGTCATCAATGCGCGAAGTTGCGCGACTCCGGCTATCTTTCGTTTTGAGCACGCAGTTGGGCTATTTTGCTCATGTGTGCCGACATTCTTGCAGAACAAGCATTATGGGGGTCATCGACGAGCGGAGCCGCGCCACCGTGATCTTCCTCGTCTCTCTGTCCGTTGCCATCTTCGCTCTGGGGTGCGTACTGGTGGTCTTCTTCACGGTGCGCGTCTCAAGGGAAGTGAAGCTCAAGGCCGAACTAGACGCGGCGAAACGGCGGGCGGAAGCGCACAGTCAGGTGAGTAGCGGTTTTTAATGAGCTGCCAATGAAGCCCCAATCCGATTCGGTTACCTTCATTTCTGCTGATGTTCCTGAAGGTCCACTACTTCCGTATGTGTGACCGTTTTCGTCACTATTGGTTTGAACTTTGCCCTTCCTAGGTCAGATTGGGGCATCTTTTGAGCTCAAACCTGTTCTCTTCAGTGAGACGAGTGAACCCTTCCTCAAGTTGGCGGAGTAGTCCTACCAACCGAGTGGGCACGGCCTTCGATCTGGTGCAAAGCTTTGGCTACCCAGCAAGCTGCTTCTCGACTCATTCTGGGCACATTGATTTGTTGCACAATGATTTGATTTGCTCAGCAAGCTTTTCTGCTAATTCCCTTGGCATTGTGCTGTGCAGGCCAAGAGCATGTTCCTGAGCAACGTGTCCCACGAGTTGCGGACTCCAATGGCGGGGATCATGGGGCTGCTGGACCTCTTAGCAGCTGAAGAGCTCCAGCCAGAACAGGCCGTAAGTCCCAATTAGCGGATTCTTTTCGCAACGCTCACTGGAACGATCTCGATTTCATTTGTCGTCGCAGTTTGTCAAGTCTCCACATGTTCCAGCATTTGAAACATGCGTGTCGGGAACTGCGATCTTAACATGTCTCATCACTTGTGTTGATGCGTTTGCTGTGGGGTCTTACAGGTCAACGTGGCTCAGATCAAGCAGTGTGCAACGAGCCTCTTGGGCCTCCTCAACAACTTGTTGGATCTCGGAAAGGTAAGCGGAACTCGCAGGCAGCGCGCCAACTGTGGAATGGAACAGGATACGGTCCTGTCGTCTTCTCTTCGTTCCCTTGATAATGCTTTTCCGGACTTTTACGGATTGCTTGGGAAGCTTTGAGAAGCCAACGCTGCAAGATCTTCGTGGATCTGCTATAATGAAAAATACCATTGGACCATGGTACAAAATTTAGTAGTTCTGAGGCTGCTCGCTTGACAGCGAGCTAGGCAGGTTGGTAGAAAGGTTTAGACTTCTGGCTGTGACTGCGTTCTGCATCACCTTTTCCTGGTTATAGATCTGCAGACTGACTCAGCTTCACTCACCCGTATTAAAGAGCGATGGCATGGTCCTCGACATGGGAGACTTGTTCTTGGCCGACTGTCCGTCTTGCGTGACAAGGCATTTTCTGTCTCCGTGGCTAACTCCTGCGGATCCAGTGGTTGCATTTCTTCAGTAGGTACAAGTCGTCCGAAATCGATGAGGCTTGCAGTAGTCCTACTTATTTAAGCGCCCTTCAAAGCTTGCGAACCTTGAAGCATCAGTCTATAGAGTCTCAACCTTTTGAACCTTTTGAACCAGTGAACTTCTCATTCCCAACACTTACAAAAGTTAGACGGGAAGGTCTGGCCGGTCCTCATTACATTTTGGACCTGTAAAGTTTTCACACCCTATCTCATTTCCTCGCAGATCGAAGCGGGGCGTCTAGAATTAGAGAAGGCCGACTTCGACATCACGGCCGAGCTCGAGTCCATTGTCGACATGTTCGCGGTGCAATGTAGCAAGAAAGGTATTGAAATTGGTCTTGATTTGCCCGGGGACATGGACCGGTTAGTGAAAGGCGACCAGGCTCGGGTGCGACAAGTGGTCGTCAATCTGCTGTCGAACGCCGTCAAGTTCTCGTCGGTTGGCGGGCACATTCTCGTCAGGTGGGCACCTTCGTATATCTGAGATCGCTGACCTTGATGCAACCCTTTCTCCGCTACTCCCTCTTTCCTTCTCCGTTTCGCGAGTTGCCGGTCAAAGCCTTGCGTTCATTGCGTCACGCTGAAGTCTGTTCCGTCTTTGTCCGTGCCGTTGAAAGGGTTGCTCACCTCCTGTTTCAATCAATTGCTTGTCATTGTCTTGCCTGTCTCGTCGTTCTGTGTTCTGTGTTCGTCTCCTTCCTTTTGCCTTCTTTGTCTCACCCTTTCTCCTGCTCTCTTGTTCCCAGGGCATGGCCCATCCCCTTTCCCCAAACCGAGCTTGCGCCTGCCGGCCCCCCCGACTCGCCCAACGCAAAGACCCCCCGAGAAAACGGCGGGTGGTTTTCGCCCTGCTCCCCATCCCCAAAATCGGCTCCCCCGGTTCCTTCCGCGGCGAAAAGGGGGTACACTTTTGAGGTGGACGACAGCGGGATAGGGATCCCCCCGGAAAAGCGGGAGAAGGTGTTTGAGAACTTCGTGCAAGCCGGTGAGAAGGTCGTGTCCACGTGTGCGCCTTTCTTTAGGTCGAAAAACCTTGGAGATTGCTTCTTATGAAAGACTCCTCTACTAGTCAACAACGACGGAACGGTTGTATCTGTTCGAAGCCCTTGGGTCATGAATGGGTTGGTCTTATCTCTGTTTCATGAAGGTGTCCGCTACAGAAGCCATCGAAATGATTTTTCGTCAGCAAGAGCGCTCAGGGTAAGATTTAAAACCTGGAAAATGTTAAGGAGATCTGAGGGAAGTCGGATTGACTGCAGGTATCGAATGGCTGGATTCCGCTGCTTTTTCCCTTCTCTGAGGTGGCAGAATCGCGAGCTTTTGTCACGAGCGCGTGCACTTGGTTGTCACAAAGCATCTTTCGGCGGGTATTTGTTGAAAGACGTGCAGGGACGAAGGCAGCCTCTTTGAGACGGCGTCTCAAGCCTAGGCAACTGTCTACCCCTGCAAACAAAGACGACACACCATCACACGTTGCGTACACACTTCTCACCCCATGCCAGCCTCAGTCGAAAGGGACTTTTCTTCTTACCGCTTGAGCTCCGTTCTGGAAAGGTCTTTCAAACCTGCGGCTAGCGAACAAGAAAGCGCATCGATGCGGGAGCTCAAACCCGACTGCTGCTTTGGTCGCAGATTCCTCTACCACGCGAACGCATGGCGGGACGGGGCTTGGACTGGGCATCGTTCGGTCGCTTGGTGAGTTTTGGTCAAAGGGCCCAAGCATCTGGTTGCAGAGCTTCTGACAAAAGTTACGGCCAAAGTAGACCATCCTGTGCAAGTTTGGAGACTCCTTTGCGTAAGTGTACGTGTCGAAGCACCGGCGTATGCGAAAGAGAATGGAAGGCAAGCTGCAGTGAGTGCTCAAGGGTCAGTCAAAGGATGCAGGAATATGGTGCTTCTGTCAAAGTCCACTTTGGTAAGGACAAGGGCCGTTTTGACGCCTTGGCTGAAATGCTTTTCCGGGGCCTGTTGCCATTTGGGCAGCAAGCCCGTCATTGAGCATCATACTCGTGTCGTGGGGCTCGTTCCGCCCCACGATAAGTGGATGATTTTTCTCACTCGGAAAGCTTTGGTAGGTCTGGGGCTCATGCTCAATCATGCACGAACAGATCTCAGCTTATTCAGGGCAACGGCAAGACTAGATTCCTTCTTCAGGGTTTCACCATTGTGTCTCAACGTGGGATTGTGCATTTGTCAATGTATCCGAACCCTGAAAGTTCGTTCGTTCATTTGCAGTTCGAATGATGGGTGGAGACATCCAGATCGTAGACAAGGACGGGCCGGGTACGCTGATGCGGTTCACCATCTACTTTGAGGAGTCAGAAACGGCAGCGGAACAGCCGGGAACAAGCCTGGATGACGTCAGAGAGGGCCACGTGTTTCTGGCGATGGAGGGCGACGTCGGGCGTGGCATTGCCGAAAGGTTGGTCGCCTTGACACAAGAAATGTGAAGTGCTAGGAGGTTTTGGTTGGGTTGGCGGGCCCACCTTGGCGTTTGGTATCTTTTTAATTAATAAAAGCCGTTATTGGTCTGGCAGTTTCCTAAAAGCTTTGCATATCGTCCGTGCTTGGACCAAAAATGCCTTGTGTGAAGGCGCCAGCGGCTTCTTTCTCAGGCGGGGTAGCTCAACTATGGTTATCAATAGTTCTCATGTGCAAGTCACGGGAGCCCCTCTGACAGTAGCGGCACGGAATCAAAGTCCAGCAAGATCCGCGTATGGACGGCAGAAATAGGGCTCCGTAAGAGGACGCTCGCGTTGACTCTGCCTTGCTGATTCGTCAAACGTGCTGACCGACCTTGAGATCAGGATCCGGGTCGTCATATCTTTTGAGCGAATTGGTGCACGGTCGTCCAAGGTGCGACGAGGTTATTGATCAATTGGAGCCGGCCCAGCAATCTTGAATAATTTGTATACGCGATCGCTTATCGTGTCGGTCTGCTGCTTCTTTCCAGGTACCTGACGGCCCAGGGGCTGACTGTGCAAACGGTACGAACGCTGGGAGCACACCCGTCGGAGCTTCTTGCCGGTCATGATGTGGAAGGTAAGCAATGATTGGAATGCGCAAGTTATTTAGCTTCGGTGCTTGCGACCCGATCATCCGTGTGACACATCTTCTTTTGACAAATCTCTACACTTATGTTGTTCGAAACGCTACCAAGACGCTCGGTGAATGCTAAGCAGACAAGGTCGAAGTCAGTGACGGACCAGTCATTTGAGATGCCGATCTTGATCTTCTGTGCGGATGTGGCCACCTGGGCGAAGCCGGAAAGTTTACAACTTCGCTGTTAGCGCGCCAGGATTCTGCGCAGTTCCTGGTGTATCTCTTCTATCCACACAGAACTGCCGTACAGTGATCATTATCAACTTTGCACATCCAGGCTGATGATAAGTATGCAAGTCCAGCTAAAACTCTCGCCTTTGTTCCGTTACAGCGGGACAGCCGGTATTTATGCTTCTTGATGCGAGCGCTCTCGACGGCGCGATCTTGGGCGACCTCCGCAACTTACAAGCGTTTCTCGCTGAGTTGTCTGCGCTTCAACACAAAGCAAGCATCGCTTGGCTAACTTCGCCGTCTACCCCCAGTCCTGTCAGACAGGTAAGTAACTGTCAAGAAGGATCGCATGTGGCAATACTACTTCTTGTTGTTCCCTATTACTGTCCGCAGTCTTGTTCACTAGGTAAGGAAGTGTCAAGAAGGAACACACGTGGCAATGCTAGTTCTTGTTGTTCCCTAGTGCTGACCGTAGTCCTCTCAGAAAGGTGAGCAACTGTCAAGGAGAATCACATGTGGGATGCTTGTGATCCCTATTGCTGACGTCAGTCGCCTACTCCCTGGTGGGCACTTTCAAGGATCTTCCGTCATGCACCGAGTGGTTGAGCTCGTCTCTGCCTGGATTCGCTTCTTGTCTCTCCCTCAATACTCATTTCTCCCCTAGAAGGGTCTCTTTAGCCAAAACACCCACCCACTCCCATCGCAGCCTGTCTTTCCAGCCCTTTCGTTACCGCGTTTTTGCTGTCCTAAAGAAGCTCGTTGCTGCAAAGACGATTCCATTGATGAAGAATCCATTTTGAACGAGAAGCATTCACCCTGTGTTGTGACCATCCGCCCTGTATCCTCAGTCTTGTCCAAGGAAATCGTTTTCTCTCCAAAGTTGTCCAAATATATTCACGGTGTAAAAGCCGAGAAATCGCAACTTATCATATTTTGTCTTTTTGTCTTTCGCAGCTGCTGAAGTCCGCCTTCCCCGTTGCAAGCAAACCTCTCTACAATACCCGCCTCTCAACTCTCCTTCGCTTGATGATCGCCCGGTCAGGCGCTTCGCCTTTCTGCAACACTCCCGAGTCTCAGCACGAAGAGACGCTTCCCCTAGAGAACCGTAACGTATTCGGAGCCGTTTCCGGAGCCGACACGGCTTCAGAACTAAGTGCTGGAAGCGACTCCTCAAGATTTACGGAAACTTCGAGCCTTCTCCCTACATCACCGCTAATATCGCCTCTAGGAGGAGCTTTAGGCACACACTTAAAGCCAGCTCCGAGGTCCTCGTCCCATGCCGAGGCGTCAAGCTTAGCAGCAGGCGGGCGTCAGACCCCTCTCCGACGTGCGCAGTCGCAACCCCTGGCCGGCCTGCGAGTCCTTGTCGCTGAAGATACGCCCATCTTGCAGGTGAGTGGTGTCTCTGAATGGATGAGATTCTTTAATCTGGGCTTGCTTTTCATCAGTAGAAGGCTCTTGTAGGCGGTCACCCTTTGTTTGCAAAATCCAGAAGGACCCAGCGTTTGTTTTGGTTCGGAATGTCTCGGGGCAAGGGGTTTCGCCCCGAAGACCGTCCATTCAGTGTGCTGAATAGGAGACAATCTTAATTGAGTGCCAGACATTTGCAACGGAGTCAGCATTCCATTGTCCGACGCATGCAAGGGCCCGAGCATTGCAGCCCCTTGCAAACCACTAATAGGCATGACTTCGGACAGGAGCCAGTGTTCGCTCGCGACCCCCCTTAGGAACCCGAGCGCATCGGAGCATCTGCCTCGCAGCCTGTGCGAGTCTCGCCAATTCCATGCAGTCATTTTCCGTCCTTCCGCAATGAACGCTTATCAAATTATCCTCTCACCACGAAACGTGGGCGTTCATTGTATTCACGCCGGTCGCTCGTTATCTTTGTGCAGAAGCTTGCTGTTAAGATGCTGACAAAGCTGGGAGCGTCGGTGCATTGCGTTGAGGACGGGCAACAGGCAGCTGCGGCTGTCATTGGGTCGGGCGAAGCGAACCATCAAAATGCATTCGATGCGGTTTTGATGGATTGTCAGGTGAGGAGAAGCATAATCCACTGCGCCCGCCGATGTCATCCCTGATTGGGGCTTGTTCTAAACCGACTCCAGAACCCTGCGTGATGACTTTGAACGGCAGCTTTGAGTGTGCGAGTTTGTTTCCGAGCTGTGCATGACATGCTTGCATTGAATTAGACTGACAAATGCACCATCAAAGAACATAGTCTAGGGGGTCGCTCAGGGCACATACATTGGTGATCAGATGCTGCGCTTGATGGTGTATTTTGGAATTGAGAATGCACTTTACCTCATATCGGATATTCTGGCAAAAGACAAGCGAACAGATCCACCTAAGATCTAAGCATCACCGTGGGATGTTGCGTCAGAACCTCCTCGGATTGCTTTGCACTTACAGGACGAATTACAATTCAGACAATAACATCTATATCCCCTCTGCTCCTTGCCAGATGCCAAACGTGGACGGGTATCAAGCCACAGAAGCGATCCGGCAGGCCGAAGCCGGCTTGGGGCGTTACACTCCGATCATTGCGCTCACGGCACATGCCATGGCGTCGGACAGAGACAAATGCTTGGCATGCGGCATGGACGGCTACCTTAGCAAACCCATCCTACAAAAAGACCTTGTGTCAACTTTGACATCAGTCATTAAAGACAGGAAGAGGGAGACTTGACGAAGATCAGGTATAGGTGCATTGTAAGTAAGTGAATGTCATCAATAGCGGAAGCGTCAAAACTCAATTGTGAGTACAGGTGCACTGCATAATGGTCAAGTAGTTGCATGATCAGCGGATTGGTCAAATACGTTTCGGGTATCCACTTGCATTGAGGGTGTAGGTGCACAAGGTTGGTCCGGATTAGTGGCTCTTGTCGATCTTCACCTCCGGGATTTGACGAGCACATAGAGAGCATAAAACGCGAATTGGGGGTTTGTCGATGGCGGTGTACGTTGGCGGCTTCTTGTTGACTAGGTACTGCATCAGTCCGGTACTATAAGTGCAGTTTTAGTCAGCAAAGAAACAAGTACTGTACGTTGGACATGACGCGACGAAACTAATGATTGCCCATTACACGTTGGATGACTTATTTGCGGAAAGTCGCAAAAAAAGTACATGCATCTAGAGGTCGACGGTCCACCCTCTCTCTAGCTATTAGACGGTCCTATAGCGGTCTAGGCTCTAGAGTCTAGCAGGCTAGCCTAGAACTCTAGCGATCTAGGACAAGGATTTTACCGGGATGTCCTTGTGCAGCTCGACCATCTTCATCGTTGGTACGAAGCAAACCTTGTCAATTCGCCGTCTATATTTAGTGACCTGCGAGCACCGGGGTCCGGTCCTGGGCGAAGCTGCAAAGTGCAGGCCGCCCGGCGCGAGGCTTGCATGACCGGCGCGGCCCACTTGCGGCCGGATGGCAGATGCGCTCGCCGCTGCTATTTCGGCCAGATACAGAACTTAGGCCAAGCTACCTACCCCGGGCATGAGCGCTGCCAGGCTCCAGCGCTTATGTATGCCCGGCTGATTATCACCGGTGTCATATTTTTGTGTACAGTCGGCCTCGATGCCCGGGTGGCAACCTACCGCACGTGCCACTGACATCAAACCTGCTCAGTGCTACTTCGATCCTGACGTATGCCTGCCAGACGTATGCCTGACGTATGTGCACACTGCTGAATCAGGCCCTGGCCCGCCGGTCCTGGACTAGGACTCAGGACTCGGGAGTCAGGACTCGGAGCCGAAGGCTGCGGCGCCCCCAATGCGCGCCACTATCTTTATAATATGACATTGATACCGTAGTGACTACGGAGAGCTCGTGCAGCTGACAGTTGACCAAGAACTACAAAGTTCGTCCAGGTAGCTGCCTGATGGTGGTCCTGTATGGCTTCAAGCTCCAAGACAGATGCAAAGGGCTTCCGCATTCGACGTTATGTTCTGCTCTCCAAACGCCTGTTCTTGGTGAACCTCAGGCGCATAACCTTGTCGCTGGCAGTGCTTGCTGCGTTCTATCAGCTTTGCTGGTTCATAAGTCTTCGTTTGGACCCAGTCAATGACACAAGTAGCAACCGCTTCCAAGGAGATGGAACGCACAAGCGCCAAGGAAGACGGGAGACACTTCACGAATGCAGCGGGGACCAGTTCTTTCATCAAGAAACAACATTGGCATCTCCTTCCTCCTGTCGCTTCGTTCCACATTCCATCCCAGCCATTGGCAAAACGGACCCCCGTCTAAAGAGACCGAATGACTTCTGCAACCAAGATGAACTCTGCGCGATGCAACTAGAGCAAGTGTGCCTGACCCGCCGAGACCTGAGTCCGCCGCACCCGACCGCCAGCTCTTATGAGGCAGGTCAGCCCTACATAGACGTAGTAGGACTAGGTCGGGAGTGCGCACAGGTGCAAGGACGGGCGGCAATGTATGGTGGTCGCTCGTGTTGGCACATGGGGAAACGGTTGCCGATCAACATGGCGGGTCCCCTTCCAGAGGGGGGGGTGCTGCAGCCCGAGGGACAGCGTATCATCTGGAAGCCAAAGACGTTCATTGTGTACTGCGCACAAGAAGGGTGAGGCAACAGGTGCTGATACTGATCTTTTGTTGGTCTTCTACCAGCGGTGTTTCTTCCCTTCTTTCTTCTTGGCTAACTGTTGATTCTTGGATTTCTTGGTTCTTGGATTTCTTGGTTCTTGCTTCTTGGTTCTTGGTCCTTGGTTCTTGGTTCTTGGTTCTTGGATTTTCATTCGCTTGTTGAAAGGAATCTGTTCCAGAAAGGGTAAGATGGCCAGTGACTTGATATGACTTTACACCGATATTTCAGAATGGGCCAAAGTGACTGCTTGACGACTTGATATAATTCTTTTGCTGCTCCTTTTAAACAGTCTTGAATGTCTCTATTCTTTCCTCTTACAGAATTGAAGCGTTTTCATCAGGAAGTCAGATACCTGTGTAGTTGCCAAAGGTTCTTTGCTTTTGCGTTTTCTTCCCTTAGTACAAGCATATGCACCCTCTGTAGTTCTATAAGAGATTTGTTGAAAAGGCTTCAAGTTGCCACAGCGAATGAGTGGAAATTCGGCAGACGACTCTCTCCTTCAAGTCTTTCCTCAAAGAGGTAGGTCCTAAGGCAACGGAAAAAGCACGTTCTGGAAAAGGGCAAGGGCATCTTCTAGCCAGCCTCAGCGTTTGAAGAACAAGAATGAGGTTAGCAGAAGCTCGTTGAGTCGGAAGAGGTGGAGTTGCGACAAGAAAGGGCTTGGTTACATAAGAGGCGAGCTCAAGAATCGTGTCTCAAACCATTCTCATGACTGAAATTGGCAACAAGCAAGGGCCCTCGTCAACTTTGGTTCGTGATAAGATTGACAGATGTACAGAAGATCGATCTTTAAGTCTCGCGCAATTTGAAGGACAGCTATTGCGCTCTGCATCGCTTCTACCAACAGTGCATGCCAAGCCTTCGGACTGCACACTATCAGAGAGCTGCAATTGCATCTTTTCGAGATGTGGCGCGATAAGGAATAGTATGCCCAGTCGTGAGAGAAGTGACACATCAGACGTGGACTGCATCAAAAGCCCAACATTTATAAAAGCAGCTTGCTTGATCCTTGCTAGCTCCAGCAGTTGCCGACCAGCCCTGTAAGAGGACAGGTGAAACTCACGGCCAACACGGTAACATAACCAGCCTACTGCCATGAGAATGAGGAACAAGAGCATTCTGAAAACATTGTTTCTTCACTACGATGACAAAAGCAAAGCTTCTATTTTTCGACTTTTTTCCTGATTGGAATGGGTGAAACCCCAACCGCTCATCACATTTTCGGTGTCTTTAGTGTGCAAAAATCGACGACTGATCTACTCCACTAATTCCGTAATCAGCGTCATTGACATGATAACTCCAAAGGTGCTGACCAAGATTCCTCTTACAGGTGCGACTACAACTTTTTCCACTCGATGGGGCTCGCTTATTACTCCACTTATGTTGCCTTGCAAAAGCTGGGGCTCGAATCCTTAGAGGGGATCCACGTGGAATTCTACGAGTGTCTCTCCGGGAAACCGAACGAAATCAAGAGCCCCGAACTTATTGCAACAGCCCGAGAACGGCACACGGTCTTTATGGAAGCATTCCGCCCCGCGAGCATCAATTTCGTCGACATCGAACTGCAGAACACATCGCAGCACTTGGGATGTTACGAGAGCGTTTACTTTGTCGGGAACGAGGGGTGGCCGTGGCACTGCCGAACGACCGACACGAGCGAAGACCCCATGCTCGCCGGGTTTGTTAACCTCGTCACAGAGGCGCTCGGGTTTGGCAGCAAACCGCCGCTCCCGGAAAAGGACCGCGTGTTGTATTTCAAGCGGGAAAACACGGTCAGGACGCTGCTCAACACGAAGGAAGTCGAGGCGGCGTTCCCGGTGCCGTATTCGATCTACGCGCCTGGAAGCAGTACCCGAACGTATAGGGAACGGCTGAGGGAGATTATTGGCATGACCAGGAACGCGAGCATCATTTTCGGGATGCACGGCGCGGGGCTGACGAACGCGATTTTTGCGGCGCCGGACGCAGTCGTGATCGAGGTCACGAACTGCTACTGGCGGATTCCGCTGTACCGGAACCTGGCCGTGCTGACCGGAAAGAACTACCTGGAGTCGGTGAGGTGCCTAAATATTCTTCTCCAGCTCTTTCCTGAGTACTCGTGGTACTCATGCTGATTGCGTGCTCGTTACCCGTCTATCGGGGGTTCTCCGTTCCCTTCATGCTGCCATATTTCCTCTTTACTGCTTCCTTTCTGAACAGGCCGACTGAAAGTGCCGGTAATTGCTCGTCTTCGATATTCCGATAGCCCCTGTTCTTTTGAATCCGTTCGATCAATCAATTTTCCTGGGTTCCTGCTGTTACCACGTTTCACGAATTGAATCTTCCTTCTACCTTCAAGAAGTACGATCTTCGTGTGCTTGTTCCCGCAGGGACGTCATCTCAATACGCGGTTCTCTTTGCAGACTTTCTACTCGTTCTGTCATTAAATGGTTGTCCGTTGCTCTCCCTCGATGCCGTTCTTGAAATCAGAACGATCTATGAAACCCTTTGTGTCCTCGTTCACGAAGTAGCCTTGAATTAGGCGCTTTGCAGTATCAAATTCAAGGCCACGTGTGACTTGTCGCAGGTCGTTGCACTCGACGAAGGTTGCAAGACTCTTGGGGAGAACCCGGAGTTCATGGAGCATCATGGGGAGCACCTCACGATTCCTTTGAATGACTTCGCCAGCGTTTTCGACCAGGCTCGGATCATCCTGCAGAGGGCGCGAAGCAGACAAAGACATACGGCTCGAACTTTGTGATTCTTTAGGGTAGGTATTACTTAATTGTGTAGCTCGCGCGTAGCTTTGAAAATGTGTATAGGTACAGCATCCAAACATAATCTTTTGCCATAATTTGCCGCAGCCAAGGTTTTAAAGTTCAGTAGGTGTTTGAATGCAGGCTTTCGCGCACCAAAACATTATCGACAAGCTTTTATATCAAAGTAGCTTTGCTGTAGTCTTGCTAAGCCGGCTGGTTGCCCCGCCGCAATCGGAGACTTCTTGTAGTGGATGCCGGCCTCGGATTGAGGAGGTTAGGGCTCTTACCAAGTTGAATCGAGTCTTTGAGGGCCAACGGAGAGACCTTCTCCAAGCTTAATCTTTGAGTCTATGCTGATACACGTTTAGTTCGTTAGTAGACCGCCTAGCTTCACTGCGCTGCAAGTCCTCGCCGCGCGGCCAGCCGTAAAATTAGGCTACATACATGACCAACGTTTGTCAACCGCATTCTAGAGTCCTGGTCGCCGCGCACCACTCATGTGCACTGCACAGTCGCATAATCATTCTTGTAACGAGCTAGGCTGCTGATCAGTTGAACTGATTGATTGGGCTTACAGCCTGGGGTCGAGAACCCTCGTAATCGGATTGAATCAGCTCTCATCATGGCATATATACACACGTACGTAGAATGCATGATCGAACATAGCGCACTGCAGCTTATCATGCAGCCTAGCGCCGCGTGCATGCAGACGGTACGTGTGAGGAATTGGCCGCATGTCTGGCACGCAAGCCAAATAAAGCATGTCACACATGTGCACTGGCAGAAAATTGTACGTACCCGAGAGTGACCGAGACCATGTGACGTACAATCGCATGCATGATTGCACTACCATGCATTCTATAGCTGAGTGGGCATGAGCTAGCTGTTACCAGTGGTGGTACATCATATCCAATTCTTCTTCTACGGGGCCGGCCGATTACCGAATGAAGAGCGGCGGCAGCTACGTGCACCCACCATGTTTAATCTGATCAGAACTGCTCCCGAGATGAACTCCCACATCAACTGAGAACATCTTGGAATCCGTATCACCTGCAAACGCACGGCCCCGGCCGCCAGCTAGCTGAGCGAGTGACCGTCCGACAGCTCGCATGATAGAAACTCGTAAACGATGGTAA
The DNA here is from genome assembly GCA_000708835.1 of Klebsormidium nitens. Lineage (NCBI taxonomy): Eukaryota > Viridiplantae > Streptophyta > Klebsormidiophyceae > Klebsormidiales > Klebsormidiaceae > Klebsormidium > Klebsormidium nitens. The sequence continues at coordinate 31,251 of DF237357.1, read as the reverse complement.
GAATGTCATTGCTTTAGACGTGTACGTTGTAGTAGTACTACTATAACTCGAGCTCCTGAAAAGCACAACATATCAATTCGGAAGTGACAGGTTGATTTTGTACGACCTCAACAAAGATGTAGCACCTTCCTGCCAGGCTGCAAGACGCCTCATATCCTTGTCTCGGTTTACAGTAAAAACATACGGCCAGCACCTTTCTGCTGGACTTACAGGACTCACATCAACTTCCTAAGACTATTCCATATACGCTGGTTTTAATTGACTCTTTGAAAAGCCTCGGTGGAGGTCACAGGCTCTTCAAATATCTTATACGTTTTTGGATCCAAGAATTGCAGTCAACTTGACCGGACAGTAATCACCTCCGAGCAATAAAGTTTGTAGCTTAACATTGCATCTTAGACGGACGGGGACGGGTAGATCTGCTGGAAGTCCTGGGTAGCGTAAGGCGGCGTGGCAAACGCATCGAGGGCCTTGTATGTGGAGATAGTGCCGTTGGCCGACAGGGTGATCACACGTGCGCGCCGGGGGAAGCCTGCGAGAAAGAAGACCAATTTTGCTGCGGAAACCTGCACACAATCTGCCAACCTAGCCCACTTAGCAGCTGCTAGCCAGAGCGCCTTCTACCAAAGAAATCCTGACTGAGTTGGATTGTCTGGCCCTTAAGCATTGAGTCAACTTAAGAGCCCAGAATAACTGATTATGAAGCGTTTCTGAACGATTCAGCATCATGGGCTCTCCGTCTCTTATCATTGAACTAGTACGGACAAAAGGGCCACACAGAGGCCGCAAGGTTAACAGGCAAGGCTATAAGCTTCGCTGTGCTTGGACTTCTGCAGAACCTTGAGGTGGGGACAGATACACACACAAAGCTTGAGCCCTTACGAACCTCCACTTAGAAATTGCTAGTGTAATGGTATGCGGGGCGAGAAAGTAAACGGAGAGACAAAATTCGCAAAGGCAAAAGCGAGGAACGCGCGGAACAAGCGTTCCTCCGCTGCAGCAACGGCGTTCTTCCAGTTCCGTTCGTTCCGCTCACCTTCCGTGTTGTACGCATGGTATCCAAACCCGCCGGCATAGCAGAACTGCACGCCCTGGAACGAGGCGCAGTAGTCGTTGACGTGGTCGTGACCCACGTTCATCATCTTGATGTCACCGCGCTCAACGATGGCGGCCAGCAGACCGGAGTTGACGCTGGCACTGTACACGCCCTCCTGCTTGACGCCATAGCAGGTCTGCAAAAAAGTGTCAAGCGAACCGGAGTTAAGAAGGATTATGGTTAAGGTGTCCACAGACCGGAGTTGACGCTGGCATTGTAGACGCCCTCCTGCTTGACGCCATAGCAGGTCTGGGAAACAGTGTCAAAAGGACAAGCGTCAGCGGCATAAATTTTTATTGACACAGTTTTACCGGCGCTAAGAGGACGGGGAGTGGACGCTGGCACTGTAGACGCCCTCCTGCTTGATGCCGTAGCAGGCCTGGGAAATAATGTCAAACGAACGGGCCTTGAGACATTGAGACGGGTCGTTCTCATATGATAAGTTTGTCGTTGGCAAGAAAACAGAGTTGCAGCAGGAGATTTAGACGTCATCTCTGCCAAACGACGACGTAGGAGGTTCGTAGAGAAGTGTCAAAGTGATAAGCCTGAATTTGGCGGGCTTCGATTGACGCGAAGGGAACGGAAATTGAAAGGGGGGACTGGCGCGGGCTTTGTAGGATGATTGCTTACGTGGTTAGCGCCACCAGTCTGAGATCTAAGGTATGCAGCTAAGCTCCGGTCCGGCAAGCGTGGTGCCGTTTCCAAAATCGGCAAAAGACGTCATGCTGGTTGGACCCTTGGTGACTTGAATTAAGTGTTTTAACCCACAAAAGTTGAACCCAAGGGGAACCCCCTAAACGAAAAAGCCTTGTTGCTCAAGGATGACTCCTTACTTGGTTAGTGCAACCGGTCTGGGTCTTGAGCCCCGTTCCGGCGAGCGTGGTTCCGTTTCCGAAGTCGGCGAAAGAGGTCCTGCTGGGCTGACCGTTGCTGACGGCAGTGCAAGCGCAGGTGAAGGCGTTCTCGTACTCGGGGATGGGGATGTGGTAGAAGCCGACGGCGGTGACGTTCTGGCCGCCGTTCTGCATAAGCGTTACGGCGCAAGTGAGTTGTCAGGCAAAAGACGCATCTTCTGTCTATGGGTTCCAGCTGGTTAGTTGAAGCAGGGACGACCAAAACGGCTTCTGAAGAAAGCGACAACCGACTGGATGCCGAAATGGAATCAACCAAAGTGAACGACTCCGGAACGAGTGCAATTACTCAGTGCGTTAACTCATAGGAGTGCTCCTAAGCTCGTCAAAGCTCATATTGCATTGGGCAAAATGTGCCGTCGCACAACTTCCAGTACACTGGGATTAAAGCCGCGCATAACAATGTCGAGACGGGTGCATCTTTGAAAGAAGTTTTGATTATGATACTTCGCCGAAATGGCAGCTTCACAGACGGCTATTGAGGGCGTAACCTAAGCAAAATGGCGATTGTCCAAGTCGAAGCGGATCTTACCTGCTTCTCAACGGCACGTGACGTCTGGTTGTACCACGTGATCTGGTTGGCATGGATCCAGCCGTAGCTGCCCTTCAGACGTCCGGTGACGTCATAGCTGCCGCTGTCCAGCAGGTACAGGACGAACTTGGGCTTGCCGCTGGCGTCATTGATGGCGTAAGCATAGGTACCGGTTCCGAAGAGGCCCTGTCGAGTCACAGAAGGAAGTCGCTAGTCAGAATTAGTCCGGTCTATGCCTTCTGTGTCGATTAAATCAAATCGCGGGTCCGACTCAGAACATCTGCTGTATGCGAATCTGGAGACATCGTTCAAACTTCCTCTAGGAGACGAGTTTGGAAAGAGGGCGGAATCTCAACTAAATCTAAAGCCGCGGGAAAGGATGCGCTGAATGCTTAATACAGCACAATCCAATCTTCAAGCGATCAGATCTGCCTCCTTGACGACAATTAACGGTAGATTTGCTGACCCTGTCTTCCAAGGTTGACAAATCTGCCACCAGCGAGCAATTGTACTGGCTCAAACTCCACCAAGCCGAATCAATCACCACGGATCCTCGACGCCTATGCTACGAGGCAGAGGACCACAGACCCCAAGCTTTAGCACGTCTCTAGGCCACCCATTTAAGAGCTAGCTGACGATGTTTCTAAAGCCTTCAATGGTCCAGTAACTTCTTGAGTACCTGTGCCCAGTCCGCCCGGATTCCGTTCAATTTGCCTAGTATTCCCAGTTCCATGCTATCACGAGCTGTAGGGCCGGCTTCACCACACACTTACGCCCAAAACCCTTACGAAAGGAAAGCTCGAACCATCATTGAAACCAAGCCCCCATGCTCAAGATTCAAGGCCAAGGTTACGGCAGGTCCAAGCCTTTGGATCAATCATGTAAATCATCAGCCCTCACCTTCGGCCCCGGCTTGGAGAGGCTCATCGGGCTCTCCATATCGACGGTCATAAGTGTTTCACGTGTCACGGTCGCGTTGGTCGCCTTTGCCACCTCGTCGTCGTGGTTGCCGAAGATGGTCATGAAAGGAATGTTGCGCGCCTCAACCTGTTGCATCGAGAGCAAAAGAATTGAACCTGTTTGACTTCGACTGTCCATTTGGACACGGTTGTATCTTACTACGAGCCCTGACTCAGCCCTTCCATGTTCGGTTCTGCATAAATGATGAGAGCATGCGAATCTCAGATACATGAGTTAACCCGGATTGCAAGCACGAAAATCTGGCGGCAGAGATGGCTGTCTTTCCGGAAGCAGCTGATGATGATGTAACGATGCCGGGCTACATTTGGGTTCACAACAAATAGTTGCAGAGTCAGTCATAGCTTACTACGACAAGTGCAAACAGAGATTCTTGAAGTTGTTAACTTTAATTCGTCAAGTCGTACCGGCTTCCTCCATGCGCGCTGGCTGACGGCGTGGTCGTTGACGTCAGGAGCCATGATGTTGTCCCCAGTGAAGACCACCAGATCGGGCTTCTCCCTGAGACATACGTCAAGGAGTCAGAATGTGCTAGGGCTAAGGTGAGAGACTATTGCGCCAGCACCTCTGGAACGTGCTTTCTAAGCTTGCCTTTCAGGTGATAATTAAGGAACACCACCTGTTGTGCGAGATGTTCTCTCATGAGGTGAATTGAGGAGAGCAATTACGCCTAAGTGCTCGAGTTGAAGGTCAGAGGTTAGGGCATTCTCACAATGTTGCAACAATGCAACAAGTTGGTCTGAGATCCCGCAGAAACGAAACCTTTTCTTGTCATCCGAGGGCCTCATCTTGATTGGCGACTCAGGTTTCCATACGAAATCTCTTTTTCCATCTGAGGACCTCATCTGATCGAAGACTGGTTTCTCAATCATCTGCTGGTGGACTTGGTGGTCTTTGGTTACTATGATCTACCTCCCATTCCGAGTATCGTAAGATGCTTCTTGCAGATTATGAAGGCTCTTTACTCTCAAAGGCTTTTGCAGCCTTCAATGCACAGTCTCCAAAAGGAGACTGTGATTCAATTACTATTTGCATATGAGCTTCCTGTACTGACTGGTCAAGGAGGACGCCCAGGAAGTCGGTGGTGTTGACGTCACTGCAGCTGCCGGCAGCGGCCCACTCAGGCAGAAGGTTCAGGCACCGGGAAGTGCCGTTGCCGTAGTGCATATCAGCCACCTGCAGAAGCACATAAGCGATGGAATCGCCAGATACGAGATTGGACGCTCAAAAGTTGCATGCTGGACGGGAGTGAATCCAGGCACTGGGGTGCCATTGTCGAAGTCATCACAACTACCTGCAGAGCAGTACGAGATGCAAAGCGTGTGAAAGGCCCCCAATGTCTGGGATGCGAAGTTCGGACTCAAGTTAGAGAGGGTCCAGGCGGCGAGAAGCGCCAATCTCTAATCAGCCTCCTGGAATGCCTCATGGGATTTACTGGCAGCCTGGGAAAGTAAAGTTCTTGGCACGGCGCTTGAGTTGTTAAGTGCGTACAGCATAGCAGTAACATGTGGCCAGTCTTTGAGGAGATGGAAAGATGTTGTTTCAATGACCTGAGAAAGCAGTCAAAACCTGATCCAGGTATGCACAGCAGCCAATAAGTTAGAGTCCTGGCAGCCGTAAGGATGACAGGAAACTTGGATGTGTAAAAGCGAACAGGGTTCTAGCTATCATGTGTGACAGTCCTGGCCTGCTGTACTCAAAACAATCTTTTTTATCAGCTCAAAGCATCCCCCAAGTACCGTACACTGTCATATCTGCAGAATGAAGCAGAACTTGTTTGGCCCTCTCTTTATTGACTCCCAAAGCTGGAGCTAGAATCAGCGAGAACTGTTTGGCAGGGGATGTGGTCTATGAGATGAGTGTGGCACTGCCTTTACTACTCGTGTGTGAGCTGCTGGCTCAGCAATGTGTAGAGTATTCCCAGGTTGAGCCATTAGCTCCTTGACCCGAAGGAAGCGAGATGCCAATTGGCATTACTTACCTAAGCTATCAGAGAGAAAGGCAGTTTGCTCATATGACGCTCTTGGGAATCTGTGTCATGATCATGACTCAGAGAGGTGGTTCTAGAAGTCTCTTTCCAATCTCGTCTTGCCTATACTGCCACTGTACTCCGTTTCAACCTGTTCAACACATGTCGAGCTCATTGCAGTTGAGATGAGAGTATAACCTCAGCAAGGTTCCCACAGGTCACTGTTGATGCCCTTCACCTTCTTTCCCAGACTAATCCTGATTTGCTTGACAAAACATTGTCGATGATTTATCTATCCAAGCTGAGGCAAGCTTTTCCTCTTGGGATCTTTCAGTGTTGTGCTTGAAATTGTCTGGTAATATCTGTTGCATTCACCTGGAGGATCTTGAAGCTGGTCTTGTTTGCAGAAAAGGCCAGGCGGGGATCGGTGTACGGCAAGTACGCTTGTTCCTCGGGCGTCAAAGCGGACGAGTTGCTGGAGGACCGGGTTGTGGTTGGGGCTGACGCAGGGCCTTGTGCGCCTGTAAAATTGGATGCATTCTCATGGTCATTCTCGAAGCTGACTGTACTTATGAGAGCTGACGACCACGCACAACATCCATGGACATCTTGATCCTACAGAGTATCCATCGATAACCTTTAACAATGAGGAGGAGGAGGAAAACCTGGGACCTCAGTGGTGTTGAGAGCGTGATTGTTCCCAGACTGAAGGTTATACACTCTGTTGAATCTCAACATCTGGTAAGCTAGTCAAAGAAAAACGTTGCATGATGTTGGACACAAACAATCAGGATCAGCTCGCTGCGCAGATTGACAAGGTTTGTTTGAGCTGCTCTAGTGGAACCGTAGCAAAGGAGTCTGCATAGATGCTAAATGCTTAGTTCGCTGAGCTGACTTACCTGCGAAACCGATGCTGACGGCCAAGACCCCCGCCAGAAGGACAAGAGTCTTCATTGTGACAGCCATTGCGCCGAATCTGCGTGAACATGTTGCACGAGTCTTATCTCAAGATTGCAGCACAAGGCCAACCCCAAGAGTTGCTCTAAACCAATCTGGTAGGATCTCAACTTGCCTCGGACATGTTCAAGACACAAAAAAACGGAAGGACACGTCTCATTGCTAGGCTGCCAAAAGACTACCATGTCAGACTCAAAAAGCTTTTCCCATGCTGACGCTTCCTTTAAGATAAGGTGACTTTGGTTGCAGGGGTTCCGTCTCATTGGACATTGTCAATCGCTTCGATAATTTGATTACATGAGCCAGATTCTAATGTGCGCGTGTTGCATCAAATCAAAAAAGAAGACTTCAGAAATCAGAATTGCCGAAGGCACCAGCAGCTTGCTCAAAACACACACAGACAGCCTCAACAAAACAATTCTCACCTTGAGGTAAGCTAGCTACAATCTGCTCCGATTGATAGAGTGGTGCTGCCTAGCCGTCCTAGCTTGCCAATTGTTGCCCTTCCGCCACTACTACTACGTCGCACTGAGCAGCATGCGTTTGGATAGAGAAGATTCAAGAGACTTGTTTGGTTGCTGAATTCTTACACGAGAGCTCAGCAAACGTAGCACTTGAGGTTTTTCGAGCAAGACATCAACCGGTAGACCAATCTTAGCAGGCTGGAGGGTGGACCTGGAGTATACCGGTACTGTATGCATATGTAAGAGTCGGAGGTAAGACCCTGCAGGATTGATGTGCCTGCTTGTGTGCCATTGAGCAGGTGAGAAACCTCCATTACGGTCGTTTGCCCAACCCTGAAGACAGTACCGAGCCTGGTATTTATAGAAGTACCTACCGTACTTACATAGGACTACTACGGGTAGCTCGCTTACCAGATGCTTGCTCGCGATGCGCGCAGTGTGCGCTCAGCCTTGCTTTGATGATTCGCGATGCTGCCTAGGCCACCAGGGTTTATGATTTATCCTTGTTCACATGGAAGGTATGTCGACATCTCAGGGAATCTTGGCCCCTGCATATCACGTGGCAGCCTATGAGAGGACAGCATGACGCTCCATGACGTGGGCAGATTCTAAGTGACGGGAAAGCTGCCGGGAATGCGAATATTCGCGATGCCGTCCCGGGGAATCTCGACAGTCCAAAGGAGAACGGAGAACAGGGGGATCATCTTACTCGATCGAGTTTCACAACTCCCCCCATGGGAAGTCACATGAAACTCAAGAAAAATAATAGTAAGCCCAGATAATAGTAAGGTAACCGTACTGTGACGGGTAGGGTTAGTATGGTGGTTAGGGTGGGTACGGGTGCGGAGCGGGTGTTTCAATTATGGTTAGGGTTTTTTAGTGTTAGTCGGAGCTTACTATTATCTTGGCTTACTATTATCTTTCTTGAGAGTCATGGAAGTCACTTCGCTTGCGCTGTGGTCGATCCTATGCGGTGAGGTTTGCTAGCTGAGCTCAGCCCAGGCAGCGGGTAGGTACTCGCCTTCCGGCCCCCCGGGTGTCCGAGCTCGACCTGCTTCGGAGCCGCCCGGAGGATGTGAACATCGAAAGAATCTATGCCGGCCTGCCTTGCACCAGTGGCAGTTCGGTAGGCGTAGAAGAGGCATAGGCAGCTACCTACCCCGGTTTCCCTAGTCCAGGCCCCCGACTCCATATGCCTAGCAATTGCATCTTGCAGCTCCGTCCTTGCCCGCAGCACATCAGCATTTACTGCAGGCGAGCTGACAGCGCTTACATTGTGTCCCCGGGCCCAATCAATGCAGATCTTTAGCTTACTTGATGAGGCGAAGGAAAACATTTTACCTGCTTCGCATTCGTGCACCTGAATAAATCTACCCGTCCTGATGTTTATAAAAGAGCCCTAATACCCCTGTTACTTTAGACCAATCCATGCAGATCCACACTAGCGTCTAGAGCTAGGTTTAGATTTGGGCGGCTTGCATTGGGCACCGGGGGGCTTGACAATATGTTAGGCTTGGGCCGGCCTCCAGCTGAGTCTATGAATGATGCTCGATTCGCTGAATTCAGATCCGCATTGCTGATCTTACCTGCGGACCTCTTCTAGTCCTGGTGCGGTATTGGCAGCTGGACTGATCCAAATTGACAGCTGGCGCCCGGCCCAGCAATGCCGGCCCGCTGGCTGCTTGGAGTGCTCATGCATGCATCATGATTCACGAGTCATGATGAGGATGACTCCGTCCGTCTGAATCTTAGCGTAATTTTGCGCATCATTCGATGCCGAATCCCTCTCCTTCGCATTGGTCTTCGAAGGCTGAAGCGGGACAAAGCTTTCGTGCCTCGGACTTCAAGACGGATGGAATCCTTTCGTGGAATCTGAGCTAGGATTGGTCACTCAGATAAGTTAGCTTGGTGGACCTTGAAAGTTGGTTCAGGATCACATTCACGGTACACCTGAGTAGACATAAGTACGCCATCCAAAGTAGGCAGGACTAACACCAGTAGGTACAGCAAGATTGGCGAGCTTCTAAAGTCATGAGGTCTGCAGCTGGGATTGCGCAGCTGGTAGGAAGGGTATAAAGTGCACGAATAGATGGCCCACTCTTTAAGGTAGCTTTCTGCATTTTCCCTTCAGCTGGTGATCAGCTGTGGTGCTCTTCCCCAGCTGAGCCAATGGCGGCCCGCACCGCTTTGGCGGCCCTTGTGGCCCTTGTGTGCGCTGCTTCCGTGGCATCCGAGATCGACCTTGTCCAGAACATGGCCTACTTGAAGCCCATCGTGAATGCTGCTGAAGACATCGCTGCGGCGGTTCAGGAGCCCGTTGCTGGGGCAGGTGTGGGGCGCAAACTGCTGCAGACGTAAGATCAAATCCGCCTCAGTATCTAGTGCTGCTTTCAAGCCAAAGAGTGTGATGCTTATCAAGTCCTCTTGATCCACGGAGAATCCAAACTCGTTGCTTTGTGGTTGATACATTGAAAGGGCTACCTCTCTCGAAGCTTATTAGTTTGAAGTCATTTTGATTGGAAGTAAGAGCCAATCGTTGGGCAGGGGCCGGTCGCAAGCTGCTTCAGGGGTCACAAACCCTTGAGGATTGAACCCTTTCAGCTCAGGGATTGGAAATCCCAAGCTCGTTGCTTTTGACATTTCGTTGCTGGTGTGATGGCAGCTGAATGTTTCTGAGGGTTTCTCTAGGCACTAAGAACAGCAGCACTTGACTTTGAGGGGTTTTACTCTTAACCTTTATTCCTGGCTGTATATGAGCAATAATAACTATAAAAGCTGTTCCTAACGAGCTTGACTCACTAATCCTTCCCTCCATCGGCATTACTTGCCCTCGCATCAGAGTGAAGCTGAAAGCAGAAGGCCAATGCGTGGCTACTTCAGAGGGAACTAAGGAAGAAGCTCTGAAGATACAAAAGCAGAAGTTCATGTTGATCGTTCAAAGAAAAGAGAGGCTGTATCATGTTTCACTCCTGGCTGACCATGTATCTATGTAAGCTTCCTGGAAGTTAGTGAAGCAACAAGAGGATGCTGGATTCCTTGCATGCAAGTTGATCGAGCTGCTTAGCCCACGTTCTGAAACAGAGCAAAATACAGCAGGTGCCAGTTCAGAACTTGAGACCCTGTCCTGTCAATACAGGTCGTAGAAGCTGTCCTATGTTCCAGGAATGCTTTTGTACATTCGCATATCAACCCCGTGTACCCCAACGTCAACAAAACCCTCAGCCTTAACGCTGTGACAGATTCCAGACAAATCTTCTGATCTTGGTCACAAGAGTACTAAATCAAGCAGCTGCGTGATTTTGCCCTTGGTAAGACACTCCATCGACTGGTCTTGCCCACCCTTCTGAACCCCTCCCCCTTGTTGACATTATGCAGCAGCCCCCTTGTTGATGACCTCACCGTTCCCCGCTCCTTCCAGTACGGGGTTGCCAGTGGTGATCCTTTGGTAAGAGAGACGCCCCAACAACCGCCTTCCTCTTGTGTTTTCCACACTCAATCATTCAATTTCTGATTATGATCGTACCCCTGATCGTTGGCCTTGTTTGTCGCTCCTTAACTGTTGCAAAGAGGCAGCATAGTACGCATCTGTTATGTCTGGATTTGAGATGATTGATTGGGGAGTCCGTTTTGTGCTTGTGTTATATGCATTCTTTGACAGCTTCCTGACAGATGAAGGACAGTATGAAAGTTGCTTACTGCATTCTCCCTGTCCCCTCTTGTCCGTTCCTCCTTGTATTTGTCCAGTTTTTGGGGTGTAAGCTCTTAAGGGTGACTTTGATTCAGAAGTCCTCCTTCTGAATTGTCATATTCTTATGAGAAAGGCAGGCTTAGATTGCTCTGCCTGGGGCCTTTCCCCTTTCATCTTAAACAACAATGAATCCGACGACATGAATCAAAATGAAGGTCGATTCACTTCTCCAGAACTGAGAACAAGCAAATGAAGGTCCCTGTATTCACTCATTTGTCCTGACCAACTCAGTGAAACAACACATAAGTAGACTCTGAGCTTTGTAAAAGCCTGATGAAGTTGAGTCTAGCCCTCCACTATCAGATTGCTCTGAGGTTTCCATGTCTGAATGACCATTTTCCTCAACTCCAGTTGTGGTTGATGTACCAGTCCTGACTCGATCTCTGTATTCAATGTCTGCAGCCCAACCAGGTCATCCTCTGGACACGTGTCACTCCTGTGCCCTCTGATCAGCGTGCTCTGGTCTACTTCCGGGTTGCCACTGACTCCAGCCTTAACACAATTGTGACCCAAGGGGGTGAGCCTCAGTCCTAGAAAAGCCTTGAACGCTTGCTTGTACAAGGAGGAATAGTTGTTTTCAAGGCCTGTTACGTCATTCGAGTTCAGATCTTTTGTGGTGTTGACAAAAGCTAGCTTCACACACACTGATCATGCAGGGGTTCTCTTTCTAGTGTCTGGCGAAGTCATGAATGATGCAATGTTTGCAATGATCAGCACTTTCCCTACTTGCAGTTTGTTCTTTGCCGTGCATGTACAAAGTTACTCCTTCTTTCTAAGACGATGTCTTCTCATCTGGTTGCAGCTGTTGCAACCGACTCCGGCGTCGACTGGACTGTCAAGGTGGATGTGACTGGTAAGCATTCGACGAGTAGATTCTCTGTCGACATCTCCATTCTCTATCCTCCAGTTTGTTTAGTTGCCATCTTGCAGAATTAGCCTGGATCAAGCAAGTCAAGAGTCCGGAAGAATGCCGAGGAGAAGCACCGTCCTTGCAACATTGGTCCCTCCCTTCTTGGTTGCAAAGCCCCAAGGGAATCCCGCTCCGATACCTTGCGCCAGCTTCTCACTCCCCTCAAAATTTGCCTTGTAGGCTCTAATATTGTGTTCCTCTAGAGATCACGAACTTTGGGTGGACCGCAGCGCAACTCTTGATCTGGTTTCTTTCGCTCTGACCCCGAAGCCCTTCTTGAAGCTGACTGGCCTAAGTACTCAAATTGTAACGAGTGTGATTCAAACCTACATGAGCACAAACGTTTTCTCCTGCCACGTCCTCAGGTCTGATCGGCTTAGCAACAACTTGATCACCAATTAACAGCTGTTCGATTGCAGGTTGATTAACTATCATCACGCGAGTCAGCCGTTGCTCTCAATGCTTCCCACTTCCGCTCAAACTCTTGCTACTTGCGATTCATCAGGAGCACCTTCAAGCAAATCCAGATCAAGCTCTACTGCTGTTCCATATTGCCTTTCATTCGAAGAGCACGGTTATCAGTAAACTCTTTGCCAGAGAGCTGGCACGACCTACTCATTTCACTCATCTCTCCAGCAACGACGAAACCCAGGATAACCACGCCTTAAACACAGACAAACCAAATCTTAACCCGCTTTTTGTCCAGGCCTGACCCCCGGCACGACCTACTACTACCAGTTCACGAGCGGCAGCGCCAAGTCCGCCGTCGGCCGCACGCGCACCCTGCCCGTCGGCGACGTCGACCACGCGCGCATTGCCTACATGACGTGCTCCCAGTACCCCTCAGGGTTAGCTCAACTACCCTCCTTTTTTTGTTTTGACCAGAACCTTTGTGCTTCCGCTTTTGCCCCCTGTATCTTCTCGAGAATTTGGGCAGCCGCACGCACACACTGCCTACATGACGTGCTCCCAGTATCCTTCGGGGTTAGCTTAACAACCCGGTTCCTTTCCTGGAAGATACTGTCTTCTCATCTCCATTCTTGACCCGTGTACGATACATTGTCGAGAATTTCTTTCGTATTGCGTCCATGACGTGCTCCCAGTACCCCTGCGGGTTAGTGTAACCACCCTCGTTTTGCTTTTGAACCACTATCAGCTTCACTGTACGCGCTTTTGTCACGTGTACCTTGACGAGATCTCGAGCGCCCTTCTGTCATCCTCTGTTCCTGTTCGTGAGCTGCAGTTTTGCCGGGATACTTTTAAAGGGCGTCTACTTTTTCGCCGATCTCCCGATGTTTCAACAGGCAGCGTGAATTCTATTCGAGCTTGTCGAACTTGCAAAGGACCAAGAATTTGGATTCGATTGAAAGACAATCTCGCCAAACCACTTCCGCAGCCGAAGGGTCGCCCAAGTGGTGATACTATCGACTTCTGAATCTATGGCGCTTTCCACAAAGGCGAGAGGCGCTAAGTGACCAATCCAATCGCCTGTGCCCGATGCCTCCGATCCGCTTCTTACCGGTCAAACAACTCAAAGTCGGTTTGACGGTGCAAACCCACGTGTTTCCTGTCGGTTAGGGCGGAATCCGAGGAGGTTTTCTGAACTTCCTTGATCCTGTCTGAACCCTCTCTGAACCCTGCGAGCCTTTAACTTTTTCAAATCGTAAACCTTCTTAACTCCTTGCGCCTAACCCCCCTGACACCCTCTTAACCCACAGGTACTTCAACGCCTACGGCCACGTGGCCACCCAGCCCGACCTCGTGGCTGTGCTCCATCTGGGCGACTACTTCTACGAGTATGCCGCTCGCCCCGGTGAGAACACGCACCAAACACTGGAAAACCCCTTTTTGCAAGGCGCAAAGAACCCGCTATTCTCACACTCAGTCTCTTCGGTGCGGGCCGCCGTATTGAATCAGTCTACGAGTCTGAGGTCGAGTTCCAGGGATGCGTAATCTTAAAGGGCTTGCCTGTACGTCGCCTTTGTATCCGATCAGATCCCCTGAACGAGGAGTCAGAACCAAAATCTACGGTCGAAGCGAGTGCCGAGATTACGGAAGATATGCCGAATACTTTGTCCTGCCGTCTTTGCTTGCTGCGTCTACGATGCAGTGTCAACCCTTTGCGCAGTCTGATCGTATACTTATTTCCACGTCTGCTTCGCCCAAACGTCTGTGGTTCGAGTTCTGCCTCTGGAAGGGTAAAGAAACACCCCACTGACACTGCTACGAGACTGTCAGCTTTTGCCGCCGTCTCCCATTGATCGTTTGCGTCGTCGCTTTTATTGACATTAAATTAAACAACAAAGCCAACTGGTGGTTACGAGCCTTCAGGAAAAAATAAAGAAAGAGGTGCCCTCTTTTGTTTTCCAGCTGAAGCCACCATGTTCAGCCCTCCCAGGATGGTTCAGGACTTCCAGACCGTCACACTCGAGCAATACAGGTGAACATTCGGACATCTGCTTTCAGTTCAGAAACTTGCCGTTGGGCGCTTCGAAACGCCGATTTGATTTTCTGCTGGGTGTTCATCGAACAAGATAAAAGTAAAATAAAGCTGGCTCTTTTGTTCAGTTGACGGCTGTTGGGAAGAAGGCGTTGTAGACTTGAACATTCTGGATTCGGTACACTGACAGTTTGAATTGACGTGTTCTTGCTGCAACTTTTCCTCACATGACTCTCAAGCCAGATCTTTGAGAGCACATTCTGAAGGGGCCTGTAGAGGTCACGGGTCGCAATCCACATTACGAGGTGGTTAGTCGCATCTCGAGAGTCAACCATTCTCCTGAGAGCTTTCTGACATTCTTTTTGGAAGTGTCGCAAACCAATATCCAGTATCAAAATGTCAATCGTACTGGACCGATTACAAACACCTTGAGGATTCGAAGTCGTGTGTCCGTTTCCAGGGCCCGCCACGCATCGTAAAAGATGAAACTTCGATCTCCAAAGGCTCACCGCGCGCACCCGTCTGTCGCAAAAGCCTATTAACAGCAACGAAAAATCAACTATTGAAAACTCATATTTTGTTTTTCAGGGCCCGCCACGCGCTGTACAAGACGGACCCCGACCTGCAGGAGGCGCACCGCGTGCACCCGTGGGTGATCGTGTGGGACGATCACGACTCCGCCAACAACGCGTGGCGCAACGGCGCGCAGAACCACAAGACGGCAACCCAGGGGCCCTGGGAAGCGCGTCTCCAGGCCTCCGTGCGCGCATGGTAAGAATTCAATTTCTTTGAGAGAACTCTTTCAGGGTTTTGCATTTTGAGGGTTTTGAAGGCTTGGAGGTACCGTAGCGATTAGCGAAAAGCTGTGGCGCAACGGCGCGCAGAACGACAAGACCGCAACCTTGGGGCCCTGTGAGGCGCGCCTCAGTGCCTCCGTGCGCGTCTTGTGAAAAAACGTTATGCTTGGAGAGTTTAGTTGGAGTGTTGTTTGACTTCGTTGCTTCATCTGGGTTCGGAACTGATTTCCGAAGCTTGTGGGTTTTCTAAGTCCTTAGTTTCAGAATGACAAGATGGTCAACTGGGAGATAGGCACGGGCGGCTTGTGCCAGACCCTTACACGCGCCGCGAAGGGGGCCTTCAGGAAAGAACCTGTTTGCGTTTATGCTCTCCGGGTGAAAGCTTGACGTATGCTCCTTGAACCCTGCGACTTTGTTGATGTGGGTCTGCTATGCTACGTAAAAGCAAAAGCTTAGCGCTGTATGTTCTGCTTTTCGGATAGAGTCCGCTAAGAATTATAGAGCGTGGAGTTTCGAAGTGGAATTTGAAGTGGCGGCAGTCGTAGGCTTCTCTCTCCTGTCTTAGCCTGGGCACGCCGAAATTAAAACCAGGAAGCGTACATATATACGCCAGATTTGCCTTTGAAATAAGAGGTGCGAAGGTGCGAAAGTGCTTAATTGTATGTTTTCCACCAATTATCAACTGCGTGTGCACTCTGTTTTCTCAGGCATTGAAATTCCCTGTGAGTTGCGAATCAGCCCTTTCAGCCCCCAGAAAGAGATCCTGCAGCTCTCTTGAAGTATGCGTCAGAAGAGCTTATGTCGAGCGCGTAAACCTCGAGCAATAGACGTTTCGAAAAACCTGATCTTTTCTCTGGTACTAGGTACGAGTGGCAGCCGGTGCGTCAGGTGCAGTTCGACCTCAAGCTCCGCATCTACCGCTCGTTCCAGGTGCGTTTCCAATCCCACTACTTTTCTCTCTGTCGTTCGAACGTGCTTTCTTAGAAGTGCCTCATCGGTCGGAACCGTCAAACCGACGATCCCAAAGTGCCGCTGTTTCTCGTCATCCCGCTCACTCATTCCACTCCGCTTTCCATGATCCCGCTAGTTCCAGTGTGTCTTCCAAATCAGCAACTTGCTCAAGATCATGATCGACACCCGCCTCATCAGTCGGGACTCCCAGTAGCTTCATCCCGCTCCCAGTCGTTCCGCTTTGATTCCGCTGCATCAGCTACTTTTGTGGTTTCATCCTGGGTGGCAAATTGCACGACTTCATCGTGACCGACACCCGCCTGATTGATCGGGACCGCCACGGACGGAACCAAAACCTCCGGAGTCCCTTTATTTTGCTCCGATCCGGTTCATAACGCTTATGCCGCGCATAACGCTCAATCCGTTCATTCGGCTCATTCCGTCAACTCAGATTGGCAACTTGCTCGACCTCATCATGATCGACACCCGCCTCCTCGTTCGGGACCGTCATAACGACGAAGCTCCTCTGATGACCACCGTTCCGCTCCAACTCATTCCGCTCCAACTCATCCCGCTCCAGATCCGCTGACTCCGCTCGTTCCGTTTGTCTCTTCCAGATTGGCAACCTGCTCGACCTCATCATGATCGACACCCGCCTTATTGGCCGGGACCGCCAGACCGACGACCCCCCAGACCCCCCGGTTCTCAACTCCACTGTCGGAAACGACAACTACGCAGCGCTCTTCGACCGGCAGAGGACTATGCTCGGGGCGACCCAACTGAGCTGGCTGCAGGGACAGCTCAGGTGAGAAATGATTCCTCGTTCGAGTTGCCGGTTGTTTGAGTATCAGAGTGCTTCGGTCAGGCATCAAACTCGAGGCGACCCAATCGCAACCAGCTCAGATAATGGTTCTTCCTCGCTCTAGTTGCGAATGCGTCCGCTTGTGTCTTTGGGTTTCGACGTGTTGCTTTGATCATCTGGCTCTGAAGCCTTCTGTGGAACTGTTTGAGTATAAACGGCTTGTTTTTATTCTCGAGTTTCTGCTCCGCTATGCGGTTATTTGTTCAACCTAGCTCGTTTGTTGCTTCGTCCGAAGTCACCTACTAGAATCATTGTAAACCATCGAAATCCCAAGGATCCTGAGCCCTACAAACAAACGGGCTTCAAACTCTGCTTTCGCAGCGATTCCAAGGGCCGCGGCGCGACTTGGCGCATGATTGGCAACCAGGTCCTCTTCACCCAGATGCCCGCCCAGATCCAGGACACCGACCCGCTCTTCAACTCCTTCATCGGTCCGGTTGTCGGTTACTCCGACGGCTGGGATGCGTATCCCGAAACCCGCTACCAGGTTAGTCGCAAACCTGCATCAAGATTCACAAAACTCAAAATCAGAACGCAGACCCGCTCATTAACACCTTCATCGGTTATCCGCCTCTGTGCACAGAGAATCTGATCCGTCGACCTTCGTAGGATGTTCTGAATTTGAGGGGACTTTCATACCCACAAGAAAAGCCTACGGCATACTTACTGCTTCCATATTCGTGGTGCCTTCCGTGTTGAAAAGCTGACCGTGAACAATCAAAAGGTTTGAGCAGATATGGTAGTGATCATTAAGCTCCCTCAAAGCCCCTCCAGCCTGAATCTTATCGAGCTTCACCGGGGAGCTCTCCTCCTCTTCTCTCTAACCCAGATCTGTGACCACAGGTTCTGGAGCACATCCGCCGCAACGCGATTGACAACGTCGTCGTCGTGACGGGCGATACGCACGCCACCGTCGTATCCGATATCCCCTTCTACCCGTATCAAACGTGGGGGCGCTCGTATATCGGCAACCCCAAGAACACCGCCAACGGCAACCTCGGGGTCAACGCTAACTTCTCCCGCGGGACCGGCAGCATGGCGGTTGAGGTCGGCGTGACGTCAGTCACCTCCAGCTTCTACGGCGAGGATGACGCGGCACGTGCCAAAGCTGACGCCACCGATGCGCTGCTCAAGTCCCTGATGCCCCACCTCAAGTGAGGCTCTGACATTTCCGCTCTTTTGTCTCCTCTTCTTTATGTAACACTCCTTTTTGTCTCCCTTCTTTTCTTTTCTCTCTCTTTCTCCAGAGAACTCATCCACCTCTGCAATTGATTTGGACTTTGCTTCTAAGTTCAATACTGGC
Organism: Klebsormidium nitens; assembly: GCA_000708835.1. Classification (NCBI taxonomy): domain Eukaryota; kingdom Viridiplantae; phylum Streptophyta; class Klebsormidiophyceae; order Klebsormidiales; family Klebsormidiaceae; genus Klebsormidium; species Klebsormidium nitens. The sequence continues at coordinate 13,333 of DF237357.1, read as the reverse complement.
TTTTGAACGCGTGAACGTCTTCCATAATGAACCAGACCTCGAGGTGAGAGCGCTCCCGCGAAAGCCCTCCACCGGATCCGTTTGGGCAGACGCTTTGACGCAGAGCCGAAAGCGAGTTTCCCTGTCCCCGGATTTTCACCGTTTACTTGCTCGCAAGCAATCGAAAGGCCAAAATCTTTAGAACCGGGCGTCAAAAGGCCTCAGGCTGTTATTTGTGAACACCTTCGTCAGTAACGAGGTCCTTTCAAAACCCTCAGAAGCAGACGCGTAATCGACACCCCGGGTTGATATCAGCTTTGTTCCTTCCTTCAGACAAGTGTCCAGAGAAGTGTCTCACTTGGCAACCGGTGTCCTCAGAACCTTACCTCCGCGCTTTCACAAAAACCCTCGTTAACCAACCTTCTGCAACCCCTGCAGATACTCTCCGTACACTCAACGGGGTTACTTCATAACCCAATCCACAAGACCTGAACATCCTATTTGTACCCCGTTTCTTAACCTGTTTCTGTACCCAGTCCTTGACCCTGCAGGTACCACGGTTATGTCATCACCGAGTTCACTAAGTTGCAGGCCGTGCACACCTTCTGCTTCGTCAACACATTTCTGCATTTCTCAAATAACGCATGTTCACATTTGTTGACCTGTTTCCTGAACCACTCCTTAAACCTGCAGGTACTCCCGGTACTTCGGTCACGGTTACGTCATCACCGAGTTCACCAAGGCGCAGGCCGTGCACACCTTCTGCTTCGTCAACACCATCCTGCAGCGCAACATCTCCACCGACTGCTCCAAGCAGCTCAAGCAGCTGTCTGGAACCAACCACCTCATTGATGCGTAACGCTCCGGTGCAAAGCGCTGCTTGCGTTACACAGCTGTCTTGCACTTATTCGATTCGTACCTACCTTCAAGATGAGCAGCGTAAAGATCGATTTTACACAGTTTTGTTTGCGTGATGTATGCGTATATATCCTGAGAGTAGACCATATGCCTAGCTTCGTATCTGGATTAGTTCTAGTTAAGTTATACTCTGCCTGCGTCGTACATTTTTGCTTGTGCGTGTCTGAGCCAATTTTTCCTCAGTGGGATTGAGGACAAAAGAAGAGCGGATCTGAAGAAAAATGCTGAAGCGACATATTTTTGACCGGATCAAAGTGGTGGATAACAATCGAATCTGCCATCCCGGCTTTGTTGAAATACATCTGGCCGGTTGTGTACATGCGCTTTGTCGGCATCGCCACTCGAAACTCCAACCAACGAACGAGGGTAGCGTCGTTCAAACCAACTTACTAATTAGGAATGATCTTATGGGTAGATTCAATGACTTGAAACATGCAGATGCTTAGTATGTGGCATGAGTGCAGAAGACTATTGAACTTTTGGGCCATACCGGTGACCTAGCTGCGGCAGCCGCGCCGCGGCCTAGATAAGTTTATACGTGGGCCTAACCGTCTGTGCCCCGCAAAGAAGTGGGCTACGCGCACGCCGCTACTATGATCTTCGAACTTAAGCATGGGCGAGCGCGCAAGCACGTGTACGTACGTCAGTGTGCAGATTGACTTGAACTCAGAGGGTCGATCGCGATACATTGATCATGCAAAATGATTGGCCAGACCTGGCGGGGCCGCCCGTCAGTCAAATCTGACAGCTATAGCTTGGCAGCGCGGCCATGTCCGGCAAGCCTGGTTCAAGGCTGCGCATAAGTAAGTGGCGGCAACCTATCATGCACGCATTATAGTACATGCCAGTGTTGCAACGAGTATTGATCGACCGACAAGACTCAACGGTACATGCCTCGATACAACAGTAGCAGCTGCGCGGCTCACAACACGGACCAATAAAACCTATAGATTCCAAAAAGAAGTCAGCTGTATGCTGAAGGAACGGATCAGAACTCGAAATGATTAATTGCATCTCTCTGACTCCCCGCAGTGGGCTGAGACAACCTTCATGGCGATCGGCAATATGCAATCTCCTCCGCAATCATGCAATAAATTGGCGAACGGTTGCATACACATACGTACCGCCCTGTATAAAACTTCGTACACACTCGGTCGAGCAGATATTCGAAGGTGGGCAGTCCGCAGGTCACGACTCACGCACCTACACCTAGAACTAGACTCACAAAAGGTCATGACCTGCAGGCAGCTAGTACAACTGTACAAAACCTGGAGTGCGTCAATAAGGCGCCTTGAAGGGTGACTAAAAGCGAGCTTTTCTTTTTCTGCCCGTGTACTTGGTATCTGCCGGGACCTCGACGCCCTTCTCTCTCTGCTGTCGCTTCTTGTTTAGGATCCAAGAACGGCCCTGCAATACGAGGAGGTTTAATCAAACCAGCAGCCGGCAAAGAGCGCAATCTTTCATCTATCCAAGCTGCAGCGCATTCGTTTGAGGGGCTGTGATTCGTCGCGAGCATCTGTTGCATCTGTTGTCTCGTTTCGTGTTCCTCCCTACTCTTAGCGTGCGAATGCGAATCTGTGCTTGCAGAATCGGCACAGGCAAGAGTCTGAGCAGGCAACTGCACCGAAAAGCAGAATGTTGATTGAGATCAGAGCGATCGGAAGATTGTTGGACACTTGAATAGCGCACGATCGACTTCCCCATTGTAAGCACCGGAAGCCCCTCCCTACAAATCCTGGTAAACTACATGTAACCGGCGTGTGACCTCAGACTCAAGGTCATTGAGCGCTTCAGATGAAACTCCTGAACCAAAGATTGACGCGCTTTGCACCCTAATCCACCCTTACCCCCCGGACTAACCCTACTCGCTTTCCAGGCGCCTAACTCAAGTCACGCGCCTGTCAAGGAACAGGATTCATCAGAGTTTCCTTAGTATATGGGCTGACCCTGATTGACCGCTGAGAGTAACACCTTGCACTCGCTGCCCGACAATCTAAGTTAGTACTCTCGCTTGACGGGAACGGTGTGATGTCGCTTGTGCTCCCCAGTAATCGTCGAGCGGGTGTCTAAATCCGACACACGTCAAAACTCCTCAACAAATACACACGATCCGCTGAAGCGGAGCTCCTGAGCTCAACACGCGCCAAGACTCCCAACAGACGCAAAGGAACCGTTAGAAGCAAAACGCCTGCTTTCTTGACGACCGTTAACAAACCAGCTGTAAAATGGCACCCCCCCGAGAAACGCGCGCACGCCCAATTTTCCTCTTTTCTTTTGCCGCTTTGCCTCGCATCGCCAGAAAGCGGACAACGACTTTCATGGGATTCATCGAGGTCACCGACGAAAGTCACCCAACGCAACGTCGACAAGTTGCGCGCTTCAAACCAGCATACTTTCCTCGTCCTTTCCCCTCTCAGCGACCGTCCCAAATACGGATCACAGAAACCAGACAGTCTCGAATAAATATCAACAGACTTTCCGAAAAGCAAAGGGCCTCTCTCACCTTCCCCCGCTTCCCGTCCTTCCTCCGCCGCTTTGCATGTCGTTGCCGGTCCGCAAACTCGACCGTCGCGCCCTCGTCGTCCTCGCTGACGTCATCCTCGTTGCTCTCGCTCCCGCCGTCGACGCCCTTCGCCTTCGGCAGCGTGCTATTTACAGACGGGGGCCCAGCCATGAGCACCAAGAAGTACTTCTTCGCACGCGTACTGTACAGAAAAAGGTGACGTCAGGGGCTTCCGGTTGCTTGCAACATTTTTATGTCGTCACGATTTACCATTGCTAGCGTCGGAGACAGTTCTTCCTTGGCCCCAGAGCAGTGGCTACTCGGAAAAAAAGAGGCTAGCCAATGAGAACCAAGACGTACCTTTGCCCGAGTACCGCGCAGAAACGAGCGACGTCAAATGTACCAGTGGAACAGATTCTCACAAAGTAACCACCTCTGTCGCTGACGTCATCGCCGTCATCCGGTCCATCAGAAAAAGGGGCCATCAGAAGTAGTGGAAACGACAAGCATCGGTCGAGTGGTGTAAGATCACGAACGAATGTGCCTTACGACACGATGACGTCATGACTAGGTCCTAATGACGAACGCATGCCTGATCGAGTGATTTCTCCATTTAAGTAAAGCTTAGAGGCGGCTGCATATCTTTGGCAAGCTCTCACATAGATCGACGTACCACGATTATCCTGATCAGGGTAGAAGTAGGAAATGAGGGGAAGTCAGAATGAAATGGAAAAGAAGGGCTCAAACAAGTTGAGCAACAAGACGCGAAAGCGCGTCAAACAGTACAAAGAACAACGATACACATAAGACAAAAAAGACAGAGAGGAAGAAGGAGAAAGGAAAGGAAGGGTACTCGCCTGTGCGGAAAGTCCACGACCAGCCCTCCAGAGAAGCCGACCCTCATTGCGGCGCTCGAAATCATTTCGACCTGCTTTGGACCGTCGGGATAAAACTGCAAAACACAACAACGGAATCAGCTCGTACCAGGTCAATATTGTTGAACCTTTGGTCTCAGCGTAATACACGTGCAACAACTTGTTACTCGCGTCGCAAAGACGCACCGGATGAAAGCTTCAAAAGAAGGACCCAATTTGAACAGGAGATCGACGTCAACGCCGGCTCTGAAGCGTGTCAAAAGCTCTCGAGCTCTTCAAAGAGCGTCGTTAAGCAGAAGATGACCGCAGAAAACGGGTTCAGAACTCAAATTCGAACCATATGCCCCCGGCCAGCTGTCGAGATGGCGAGTCAGCCTAGGCGTGTAACCAATGTCGACACCCGCTTTGATCCTCCTAACCTGGTATCACAAAGCGGTGGAACGGCAAAACTGCAGTAGATGGATCCTGCCAAGCCCTCTTGCAACCAATCCAAAACCATAGGGATTCCAAACCAGTGCTGACCCTTCGCTGTAGCCTGTGCTAGACTCGACCTAGTGAACGTAGCTTCAAAAGCAGGGTCACTGATTTCCGATCGCAAAAAGCAACCGCTTCTAGCGTTATACTTCTGGCTTGGCCGCACAGAATTCGGCCATTCAACGGGAGCAAAAGCGCTTTTAGTCTGGTTGAGACAGTCGCGTCCGTCGGCTTTCCGTACGAGCAACTCTGGCGCGGGAAGGTTTGCAGCGGATGGACCAGCAACTAGAGAGGGGACCAAACAGGAAGGTGTGCTTGGACCGGCCGGCAAAACAGCAGGGCCCCTCCTAATTCCAGTAGACCGCCTGACTCCCGAAATCAAAAAAATGACGAATAGTACCGTCGAACTGACGGTCAGCAAGATAAGATTAACTCGAGGAAGTCGGGCTTACATGAAACCGGTGCCAAGACCCACAGCTTACGAAAAGAATCCATCGGACCCGAGAAGCCCCTGCGCCAGGCTCTGGTGCCGCGTTCAAAAAGGGCCTCCCAAAAAAGAAAGAGGTCGCGGAGTTCAGAATCAAGACCCAGAACCCAACAAATTCGAACTGTCAAGGTGCGATGACGACAGCACGACGCACCTGCAGGACTGCCCTTGCCCCCCGCGCTAGACTCCGATAGAGCGTCTGGAAGAACGCCTTCAAGCGCTGCCGCGGATCGTTCGCCGTCTTGTCGGCGTTGCAGAGCCACTGGATCGCACTGATACTGATGGCCCCGTCGAAGACACCCGTCCGCAGGGGCAGGCCCTGTCCGATGTCCGACAGCATGACGTCACCCTCGACCTCCCGCTCGCAAGCCACGTCTGCGAAAACGAACAGACTTATCCGTTTGGTGATACAGTAATTCTTTCCGAAAGGGGACCAGATCCTGATGGCGCCGTCTCAGACATCCGTTTGCAGTCAACGTCTGACAGCAATGACGTCACCCTCGACACCCCGCTCAAAAACCACATTTGCAACAGCAGACTGGATTGAATTCTGGGGTTCTAACTTTCAGAGGTATTTTTCCCCTCGATTCTGAAACGGTGACCGATGCTAGTGGACCCGTCGAAGACACCTATTCAGTGAGGGAGCTCTGTCCTGTCCACTAAGATGACGTCACCTTGAACATCCCGCTCGGAAGCCATGTGTGCGAGCAGTGCGCTTCTGTACGTCTTTCGATCCCCCAGAAATTCAACTTCCAAATCTTGATAATCCGTTCTTCTCGGGATATGAGGTATCCAATCTTTGCCGTCAACGCTGCCTGTCTGCAGCGGCAGCCCCTGTCGGATGGCCGACGGTGTGTTGTCAATTATTTCACAAATATTGAGTACTTTGCGATTTAGATTAACAACCACTCGGATCTCGATGCCATCTCCGTCAAAGAGACGCGTCCGCAACGGCAGGCGTGATCTGATTACCAACAGCAAGACGTCACCTTTAATCCTTCCGCTCTAGTGCCACGTCTGTGAGAAACGATTCCGAATTCACGTGGTCTTAAAGTGTGAGACTTTGCCAACATGATAAGACATACTCGCGGCGGGAACAGGTACTTGATTGCCGTAGATAGGGCGGACATGAGAGGAACATAGCGGTTCCTGCAGTCTTCCTTGTAAAGCATGCCGCCGTGTTTCATTGGAACAAACACCAAACGAGGAAAGATGAACGAAGCGAAGAGCCGGACAGATGAGGCAGAGACCCAACAAAAGAATCGATGGTGTTTGAGATTTGATTCAAGAACGAAAGAACCGACTCACCACGAATAGTAGCAAGAGGCGAGCGGAGAGTTCGAAAACAAAAAGCAAGAAATTCGGGCCAGACGGAAACTAACGAAGGCAACAGGAGAAGCATAAAGAAAAGCCTCCAACAATTTCCCCGCTCACCTAACATGGCTTCGCTGATATCCATTCCCAACCAGTGATGCCCACACTCTGTGAGCGACTCCCCACTCAAGCCCGAACCGCATCCCAGATCGAGCAGCAGCTTGGGCTCACCATCTTCTGGCAGGTTCAACAGTTCCAAAGCTCGTTCTGTCAGGTTCGCCTGGGAGGAGAGCGCGAACTTTAGGACGATACCATCTTTTGCCACTCTTTGAATGGCTCCAGTGCGGCTTTGATAGCGAAACCATTCCGTTCCGGTCGTTGGATGGATTCAATGTGGAAATGCCTCCGGAATCAGTGGTTTCTGCTGCTTGAAAGATACTTCGAGACCTAATTGCCTGGAGGAGGGATCCTCTAAGAGGACCCTCTATGTTGAGTTGCCTGCAAGAGGTGGATTATTGAGGCAAACTATTCGCTATTCTTTGCCAGGTTTCTGAGGGCTCGGTCTGGCAGAGTCGACTGGAAAGGAGAACAGCATCAAAGAGCAAAATCAGAACTTTCCAAGTGTCGGCCAGTTTGGACAGTCTGCTGAGAGGCTCGACATAAAATCTACTGTGTGCTGAGACTCTGAAGTGTTACAAACAAGAAAACTAGTTGAAATTACTGCCCGACTCATCAGCACAGGAAACGAGTAAAGGGAAGGGCTGAGCTAGGCAACAGGCTCGAGCTAGGCAAAAGGCTTTTTGAGATTGGCCGGCGAAGAAGGTTCTCCTCCAACAACATGCGAGGAGAGGGGCAAGAAGGACGTGCCAAAAATCGTCAGAAATTCATTTCACTCTCGACAGAAACTTCTTGACAGACTCCCCCTAATTCCAGGGGCAAGAAGATGGTTCGTTGAAGAATAAATGAAACGGATAGCGATCCACTTGAAACAAAATTTTACCGTGCAAAGGCCTCAAGAAGTGGTGATGTTCGACGATTGGAAAGATTGTCGACCTCGACAACTTCTTTAATGCCAAGCCTTCCAGAAAGTCTAAATGAAGGACATTTCAAGATCTGTTCCTTTGGCAAGCTGTTCATAAACGATTACAGGGAGGAAGAAGAGACAAGGGCGCACACCACCAGTCCCATCAGAGTCATCAGAATCTTACAGCAGGCTGATCACAAGCAGAACTCCCCACCAAAACCCGAAAACCTAATTGCTGTGATCCAGGACAACAAACCCACCCATCAACCTTTCCAAAGAGGCCTTCTTTGCAGACCAGACCTTAAGGAGCGCTTCTCACCACCACTTCTTGCATGGAAAAGTTCACCACCACTTTGTGCATGGAAATCCCCCTCTTAACAAAGTGTGCCTCACCTGTATCTCCACCATTCGACTGCTGGTGGTGTACTTCCTGGCCTCAGTATCATTGTAAAAGACTTCGGGCGGCGCCAACTGCTCTGGACGGGTCGCCATCTGCTTGTACTCAAAAATTTGTCTGCTTATATCCAACACAACAACGGAAGGGCCTTTGACCTACTTCAATGTTCAAGACTTGGACGACTTCACCTGACACGTAGTATTACTTCCAAGTGGTGAAAATGGCGCCTCTGATTCACGTGTTGAGATAAGCCTCAGGGGGTCACCTTCAAAAACTTAGCCACTCCCACAGAGGACAGCCTGAGCGGACTGTCAAAACCCTAATTTAAAAGCTACTCGATGATGTCTGGCGAGAAATGTCCGGAACTAGCATTGCAGGTCTGATTGGGCATCGCCTAGAACTGGCAAGAAACGCTCTGCTTAGATGACATCGAGAAAGGAAACGCGCTTTCAAGTCTCAACGACTGCCTGATTAATCTCGCCCCGTCCTTGCCGCCTCCACAAACAACCTCACCATACGCACGCTGATATACGCAAAGATGCGGACCCGATCTGCTGCACAGCTGACAAGGCCATGCACATCAGAAAGAGGCAGCTTCGACATTTGATTCCTTAGGCTTTGTGCTGGTGAGCGCAACGTTTCTGCCAACACGTTGTTCACTTTTCGCTGCTGGCACCAGGCAACTTCAGTCTTCAATATGCTGATCAATTCCATCACCCCAGCTCTGTGAGTCACGCAGAGTGGGAATGGTTAATAGCAGCGGTAACTGAAGCCGAGTCTGTGCTTTCGTTCTGAAATCACTGCGCACAACCTAGTTCCCTAACGAAGTCTTGGCTTTAGGGTTTGGAATCCTTGGATATTTTAGGGTTTGCTCCGTGCGGCATGGGATATTTGGCACACGCATCATTCACCAACTCGAGTGACGTTGCGCGCTTTTCAGCTTGGTGCATGGCTACGTGGCGACGATCGGCATGGCCTCACCATCGACGGTTGCCAATCTGTACACGCAAATATCTTCCGACGAGAGGACGATTTCGATCCACCCACGTCATCGCGCTTTTCACTTTCGAATGAGCTGTACGCCGCCGCTCAGGAAAGCGCATTCATCGACGTAACTTCACTTTGCACCGTCGTTTCGGCTCCATGACTCAAAATCGACGGCTATTCAATAATTCTGAACCGATGTCGTACGGCGAACTAGGGACATGGTTCTCGGGCCAGTTGCGTATCCGTGGAAGACATCGTTATCTTTTTCGGGCGATCTTGAATGATGGCGGCGACAGCAGTCTGCTACGTAGCTCATCCAAGTTTCATGGTGTTTCAAGAGCTCCTCGCTCAGCAAGAAGGCGCGTCAGAAGCAGCGAGACAGCTCGCATGTTGCTGAAGGCTCTCAGTCTGCTGTCTCTTCCCTGCTGAGCTTGGCCCTGAAAGATTACCCCAACAAGAACTTCTTCTAGTTTGTATTGGAAGACAAAGGAATCAGCTGATCAGTCAATTTAGTGTCTTGAGTTTTTGATCATGTCCTCCATGGCCGTCGCTGCGGCCCAAAAGGTTGCAGCCCCCTCGTTTAGCCCCTATGCAAGTACTCCCTCCATGGCAGCCCGCATCTCTCTCTCAGCAGATTCAAGTGTCGGTTCTCACGTCGTGACAGGCAACTCTTCTCACAGGCAGGGCCAGCAGCCATCGCTGAGCACTTCGTTCAGGGGGGTCCCTCTTCCTCCCAGCCTGACCCCCCCGCCGCAAAACCCGACCCGCGGAATGGCTAGGAATGGTGTACAGCTTGCAGAGCCGCAGTTTGTGCAGAGCGAGTATGCTCAGGCCATGGCAGCAAATGCGCTCCTGCAGCAGCGGTTAGAGGCGGAGCGGCAGGGGTATGGGGCTGATCCCCGGGCTTCTTTTGGCCCGGAGCTTGTGGATCATGGCCAATTCTTTCCTCCAGCTAGTTTTGAGGACAGCCTCGCATCGCAATCGGACTTTGGGAGGGATCTCAGGGCCCCTGCTCCTGTACATAGCAGGTCCTATGCACCCTTCCCTGGAGCTTATAGAAACGATGCTGTCTTTCGGGGCGATGCTGTGTACAGAGACGAGCGTCTGGTAGAGGATTATGGTAGGTTGATGTATAGAAGGGAGCAGGAGTTCGAGAGGCCATCAACCAGTTTTGACCGGTCTCCATCCGCCTACAGTCATCGGGCCTTTAGCAACTTTCCTGCTGAGGACAAGCCTTCCCCTGATGCATTTGTCAGCCTTGCGAACCGCCTCAACAACGCAGCGTTGAACCATAACCGGAGTGTAAACCTCGATTTGAACCACAGGCCCTTCACAGCCGCAGAGCATCCCCGGCCGCATAACCCCAGGATAGACACCCAGCCGTTCAATGCTGCAATCGCCGGGATTGTGGAATCTTTGGAAAAGTCTCTGGCGATCTCGCCTCCTGCGGAGCGGACTCATGAGTGGGGTTTCAGTCCTAGGGGCCAGGAGACCCCCCGGTACAGGTTTGAAGAGGAGATGCGTAATAGGAATGGTAGAGGGTTTGAGGGGTTTAGGGAGCTAGATGATGTGCTGCCTAATGGGAGGCAGGTGGATCCGACCAGGGTGATGGTCAGCGGAATCTCATGGCAGATGAGCGCGCACCAAATTCGGGATGGTAAGTTTCCGGTCTTGTTGCCTCTGAGAATTGTCTTCGAAGAGAGATATGAGGCTCTTGAATTGTACCAGGCTTGCAGGAAGTTGACATTCATTGAGTGTGCTTATCTCATTTCTGGATGACGGCACCTTGCAATTGCTGATGTGACATATACGGTATTGCACAGTTGGCGCACTCCTGGTCTCATTGTGTGCTGGCAGATTGTAGACACACCTGATATTGCAGATAGGTGCAGCTCTGCATTTCAATTGCTCAATGATTGCGTGCAATTGCTCAAGCACAAGCACAGTGATGAAGATTGCAGCAGGTTTGATGCTTGAAGTGGTCTCCAATTACGAGTGCAACCTTCTTACCATTGCTTGTCTATTGTCACGTGCAGAGCTGGTACATCGGTGTAGCAAGCTCGGCAAAGTTGTGGACATAGAGGTTGCTCAGTACAGGGGGAACAGTCCATCGCAGCTGGTAAGAAATTGCATATGACTCCATACCTTTACATCATCGGTTGAAGTGTTATTGGCCAGTTGCCCTGTTTGAGAGCATTTCCTGACGCTGCTGGTGGATCAGCTCGTTTCAACTGACCTCTTCTCCTATATTTTAGCCAAGTCCAAGCTGTAGCTTAGCGACCAATTTTCCCTGTTCTCTTGACTACCTGAACTGAGCATCCGAAAGGTGTGGCTTTTGTCCATTCTGGTTGCAAGTTTTGACCCCTCCCCTCTCTTTGTGCAGGATCGAGGTCGGCACCGGGGCTTTGCTTTTGTGACCATGGAGACTCCTGAGCAGGCATCTCTGGTGATGGCTGCGCTACACAAGGTAGACATGGGGGGCATGCAGGTAAGCATCTTTTCACTTCTCTTGCCCCTTCCTTGCTTCATCTGGTTCTGCTCCGTCCGGTTCTGCTCGGACAGCTCTGCGTGTGTCATCAACTTTCTCTTCGATGTGCGTAATGAAGTTTCTTTCTTGGTAGCTGTTGCATAAAGTTGAGTCTGCTCAGATGAATTGTCTCAAATTAGAGACCATTTCTATTAAGTTTGAGAGTGATCATCTATCAAGGTTCGTCAAGGTTGGTTGTTGAGTTACCAACAGAAGTTGGGCGTCCCTTTGGTATAATCTTTTCGAAATTTGGGCCTTGAACAGAGCCAGTACACTTTTGGTTTGTCTCAAGTTCACTCACTTATGTTTGCAGGTCCAAACCAAGCCAGGGGTGGTCAAGGACCCTATGTTTGCTCGCCGCAACTATGCCAAGAAGAAGGCGGAGGAAGTTGTCCACAAGCCCCTTGGCAGGAAGCACGTCAAGGTGTTTGTCGGCAACCTTTGGTTTGGCACTGACGCTGAGAGGCTTCGAGAGGCCTTCCACGAGTTCGGGCTGATTGTTGACACGAAGGTATGTTCCGAGTGGCAGTCCAGGTTTTCTGGTTAGTCGCTGTTCTTGTCAAAGTTTTGTCAAAGTTTTTCTGACAGCTCTGCATTCCTTGTTGAGCAACATCTGTCTGTCACAGATAGGTCAAGGCAGTGCTGGCTGAAAGAGTGTTTAGTTTGCAGTTTACAAGGACGGTTCTGTGTTTGGGGTGGTCATGTTGCAAGTATATAGATTACGTTTTGCCTTGCTTAACGTGTCTGCTGCTCCGAAGGTTGTCTTTAGTACATCTGTACTTCGATGTCGACGTGGCGAATGTTTCTTAAGGTAGACACCTGTTTCCAGGAGTTTCTAAAGCTTGTCTTTTGCATCATTTGCAGGTGGTCAGGGACAAGGATTCTGGCGAATCTCGTGGCTTTGGCTTCGTCACCTTTGCCAACGAGTCTGCAGCAATCGAGGCTATCAGTGCTCGCGATGGGGCAATCCTGGACGGCCGCAAGTTGGTCGTCAACGTTTCTCGGAGTTGGGCGGGTTCTAGTGGAGAGGAGGAGAGTAGTAGCGAGGGTGCTTCTTCAGAGTTCTCACATGAGAGGCATTAGCATGGAGCGTCGGGAACTGTTTCTTTCAAAGTTGCAAGACGCTGCAACATAGCTGTGGATAATTGATCACTTGTTCACGGTACATAGTCTGAAGCTGGTACGATGAGCCGGTTGAGGAGTTGTGTGATTCGGGATGTTATTATAGCTTTAGGAACGATAGCACATCTAAGGCTGTTTTAAGTCACTAGGCAATGACATATGTGGATCCATTGCTTCTGGGATATCGAGTTGGAATAGACCTAGGTGCAAGTTGCATCCAGTACACTGGTGGTATTACAAGTAGACGAAGTTTAACCTTGACTTTGGAGTTTTGCATGCGTAGTTGCCACATTGGCTCTCCTATCAAAAAACTTACATTCATAAACACTTTTTGAAACGTTGTCCTCAAGCAAGCTTGTACCACCATTCACTTGGGCGGGTTTTTAGTTCAGCGATGGATTGGTATTCGGAATCTAAGCAATTTCAAGTATGATAGGATTTCTTTCTTATTTTATGATTTGTACGTAAGTGTGGTTGTAGTCTAGTTCAAGGCCTTATGTGAAATTACGCAATCTGCATACATTTCATACATTTGAACCGTCCGTGGTAATAAGCACTCATTTCAACCGTCTGGTCAATTGTGTTCTCCGACGGTCTCTTTCTGCATGACCGTCCTATGCATCCCAATACGTAACTTACCCTCACTGTGCCTCACATGATTACAATTGTAATCATGTGAGGCCAGTAACCATATCAACTTCTCAGATGACATCCGGCCATCACAAG